>WNWU01013599.1:3555752-3646515 GCA_012654045.1 Ptyas mucosa
CATTAAGCTGCTGGATGTTTTCTTCCAAAAGTTCAAAATTAAGTGTTTAAACAATACTTTTTAAAGACCATCATCTCATCAAGCAGGGTTATTTTCCATGTCTCCAGTCTTTCTTCTTTTCCTTTTTACGAACTCTTTTCTTAACTTTGATCCCTCTGTCTTTTTTAACTCCAGTAAAATTTTGCATTTTTTGGGATTGCATATTATAAAATTTTTGTAGAAATATAACTTCTTCTGGAAACAGCTCTTTAAATGCAGGTTGGATTTTATAAGAAAAGATTCGTGTAGCCAAAGTCTCATCAGCTTCCAAAATTTCTTGCTCCTTATTCTGCACAGCATCCATCTTTCTCCCCCCCAAAAAAACTACTATAGGCTGTTGTTGTTCTTTTCCATCTCCCAGCTCTTCATTCAATCCCCCACTGCTAGATTGCAACTTGGTATTTCCATGTATTTCATTGTTTCCAGCTTGAGAAGCTTGAAATATAGTATCAATTTTTTCCAATAAAGCAGAGGTAATTGAGCTCCAAGCTTCCTCAAAATCAGACCATATCTGAGGGTGAATTAACCCTTCTTTGCTTTCTTTGCTTTCAAAAAGACCAGCCATCTTGCCCCCCCTTCTTCCTTCCCTTCCAAAAGGACAGGAAAAAAGAAGTATCAAAAAGAAAAAAAAGACCCTTTGCAATTTGTAATTTATATTACTGCTTCAATTATTATAATTACTTCCTTTCTTGTTTCATCCACTTTTCAAAAAAGAGTTTTACGTTGTCAATAATTACTTTTAACTTTCACTTCTTCACGCCCCGTTGAAACTCAAACGCCATCTTGCTTTCACTTTCAGCTTAAGGAAAATCTTTTAAAGAAGGTAAATCTTTGGAGTTAAAAAAAAGAAAATACTTGCTGTTTTATTCATGCTGCTTATGCTCCGCCAGCTTGATTCAAAAAGTATTTGTTTAAAGTTGGTTGCTGGGATGGTCACGACATCTAGCTCTGCAAAGCAGAGACATCCAGGGTCCGGAGTACTGACAGGCTTAACGGGGAGCTCTCATCTTCGAGCCCCAGATTATGGGTAAAATCTGGCACTCTCAGGGAGCTCTACCCCACCCGTCTACTCACTTTCCCCCCTCTTACCAGGAGGAAAGTTTCCAAACCGCAAGACAGCTGATAGTCGCTGTTCTTGCGGTTCTACGGAGCCCTGGGTTAGCGCTTCAAAAAGAAGCGTCTGGCGATGTCGCAATCCCACCGGACGTCCGAAATATGGAAATTTTGATAAAATTATATGGGGAGTAGATAAGAAAATGTTAACTAAATTATATAACTTCTTATTGGATGAGGATAAGGCAGAGGCTATTGCAAAAAATCAACTAAGTATCTGGGAAAAAAACTTCGGATACAGTGTTAATTATACTGACTGGGAAGAAGCATGGAATAGAAATTTTAAAATCACAAAATCAGCAACGTTCAGAGAGAACCACTATAAAATACTACATAGATGGCATCTAGCCCCAGCTAGATTAGCAAGAATGTTTCCAAATCTCTCACCCATGTGCTGGAAATGTGGTAAAGAAATTGGTACCTATTACCACATGTGGTGGTCCTGCTCAGAGGTAAAAAGATACTGGACCAAAGTACGACAATGTTTACGTGAAATATTAGATCAAGATGTAACATTAACCCCAGAATTCTTCCTCTTGGGTATAGTAGGTGATGATCTAAATAAAAATAAAACTCAACTCGCAATTCAAATAACTGCGGCCAGATTAGTGTTAGCAAAACTTTGGAAAAGCAAAACCCAACCATCAGAAGAAATGTTAATAAATAAAATCCTAGAGTGTGCAGAAATGGCGAAATTAACGAGTCTGCTAATGGATGATGAGACATGTAAATATAATGAAGTATGGGGAAATTGGTACAATTGATTAAATAATAAGAAAAGTAAATGACTTGTTTCGTATATGAATAGATTTGATGAAATGTACTCATAGTTTACAAATATAATTGTGAAGAAAATTAGCTTAAGATGAAGTAGATTGGATATATGATATATGATATTGATGTTGTAAGAAACACTGTCTCCGAATGACGCACAGATTTTGTCAACACCTTTTTTTCTTTTTTTTCTTTTCTTCTTTCTCTTTTTTAACTTTGAAAACCCAATAAAGTATTTTTTTAAAAAAAGTTGAAAATGAGTTGATTTTGATGGAAAGCCTTATTGACCATAACATTGACCATAATCTCTTTGATGAAAATGAAGTTTCTGATGCAGGAACATATGTACAACTCTCAACTGGTTAATTAGAGAAAGTGCTTCAGAGAATAAGATTGAAAATCATATGTATTTTTTATCTTTTCTGTCTCTCTATTATGTATCCTTATCCTGAACTGATTATGTTATGTCATATATTATATACTTGCTTGCATATTAAGTAGTATAGAATGTACCCACTAAAAAGCATGAAACAGATGGGAAACAGCGGAAGTTTCTGCATGGAAAAACTTCCAAAGGGGGGGAATAATATAGAATAATGAAATTAAATATAAGAGTGAAATAATATGGGGTCAGCCTAAATGATCTCTAAGGGTCCTTTAACTAGTAAATATAAGAGACAAATATTGGGTTCAAAAAGTTAAACCGCAAGGTTACTCAAACCACAGGTTAGCTCACCATTCTACAGTTGGAGAGTTCAAGATTTCACACCGCAGAGGCACTTATGTCAAAATACAGAACTAACCCACATGGAGTTTCCTGCCGAAAGTTAAAGGAGGGGCTGTGGGTTGTCAGAACTATATATAAGAGTAACTGCATCAGAACCCTTCGGGGTTCAGTTTTTGCTTCTTGTGATTGCCACTGAACCTTGCACAATAAACCTTTTCTGTTTGATCCCGGAATTCCGTGTCGGTTCCTAGAATTCCATAATAATTGTGCAGAAAAGGTAAATAAGAATTGTTTAATTGTTGAAAATTAATAAAATAAATTTTAAAAAGAAGAAAAAGAAAAAATGGGGCTACGAAGAGTTAAGAACTCCTAACAAAAAGGGATGCCCTCCATAGGTGGTGTACATACTTAGAAATCTGCCAGCTTTAAACATACAAGGTAAGAGGTCATATTTTTTAAAAATAGCCTTCAAAGTCAATAGGTGATCTTGGTATAATATTGGCCACCTTGTTTAGCATGCTCCATGCTATGCAGTCCTTCTATTCCATGGAGCAAGAAATCCTTTTGTAGAAAGAAAATAATATTCCACTTCCCACCATCCAGTCAGAGCTTCTAGGATGAGAAGCAGATGTCTTCAAACAAAAACCAGAAAGTCCAGTTGCCTCTTGAAAAAGTGCCTTTGGGACAACCATGACCTGGATGACTGAGCATCTCCATAGACATTTAGAAAGAAAATGTAAATTCAAGGTCAATTATCCCCACAAGTTACCATCCTCATAATCTGCAAGTATTCCCTGAAGGCTCACTTGATGGGGTTTCTCTAAAGAATAGGTTGCCTATAAATGTATTTTAAATACATGGAACATCAACAATATATACACATAATCAATGAAATCACGCAAGTAGTTACTTACATACATATCATCTCAGGGTGGGGAAGGACAAGGGGCCTAGTATTTCTGACCACCCAAGGCCTCCCCTGATCCACTAAGATATCTCATGCTTCCCCCTCTCCCTCCCCATCCTGTCCAACTGGGTCACTTACCTTACATAGATCTCGATGATCAATGGAGCTGTCTGTTCTCTAACCTCTCTGCCACAATTTTGCCTTGAGCAAAGACTTGCCGAGACCTGCAGGGACAAGAGATTGCATCCCTATAGGCACTAGTCAGTTTTGCAAAAAGCCTTTGCTGATGAGAATAAAGCCCAGGAGGGGCATGCACATCTCTGTGGGCTTCCGTTCTCATTGGCAAAAGGCCTTTCCTCAAGGCTTTGACAATGTGAACGGAGGCTGGGAGAGGAGCCTGTGTCCTTTTGGGCCCCCATTCTCATTTGCCAATGAGAATGGAGGCCAGGAGGGACACGCATGCAAGATCCCCTCTCCACCAAGACATGCCGAGTAAAAAATTGATACAAAACTTTTGCTTTCAGAGAACTAAAACAGCCCTCAAAGAATAAAACAGGAGGGAAATTGCCATAACATTTTCCTGAAAAATTAAATAGAATAGAATAACAGAGTTGGAAGGGATCTTGGAGGTCTTCTAGTCTGACCCTCTGCTTAGACAGGATACCCTACACCCCAACCCAATATCTTCTTAAAAACTTCCAGTGTTGGAACATTTACAACTTCTGGAGAAAAGTTGTTACACTGATTAATTATTCTAGCTGTCAGGAAATTTCTCCTTATTTCTAAGTTGCTTCTCTCCTTGATTAGTTTCCACTCATTGCTTCTTGTCCTGCCCTCAGCTATTTTTGGAAAATAGCTTGATGTAGATCAGTGGGTCAAGGGTCACGGTGCCAGGCTGTTGCAGCACACTGCCGGCTTGTGCTCTATGGGTCTTTCCTGCTTACTTCATTACCTCATTGGCTTGGAATTGGATGATCTAATCTCACCTAGAGAGGACGGCAACTTGAGAGAGGGGTGAATAATTTCTATCCAATCAGAATACTGTTACTGTGCTACCTTTTATCTGCTTGTATAATACTATATAAAAAGTAAAGCTCTCTACGAGTCGGGAGAGACATCTTAGAGACATCTTGAAAACATCACGAAACAGAGCAAAAGCCTGGACCTTTGATTTACAACAGCTTGATTCCCTCTTCTTTGTGGCAGCCCCTGAGATATTGGAAGACTGCTATCATGTCACCGCTAATCCTTCTTTTCATCAGACTATATATACCCAGTTCGAGCAACCGTTCTTGATATGTTTTAGCCTCCAGTGCCCTAATCATCTTTGTTGCTCTTCTCTGCACTATTTCTAGAGTCTCAACATCTTTTTTACATCGTGGCAACCAAAACTGGATGCTGTATTCCAAGTGTGGCCTTACCAAGGCATTATAAAACGTTATTAACACTTTATGTGATCCTGATTCTATCCCTCTGTCAATGCAACGAAGTGCATTGGCTTTTTTGGCAACTGCAGCACACTTCTAGCTCATATTTAAATGTTTGTCTACTAGGACTCCAAGATCCCTCTCAGAGTTACTACTATTGAGCGAGGTACCACATATATTGTACCTGTTTATTTTGTTTTTCTTGCCTAAATGTAGAACCTTGCTTTTTTCACCAGTGAATTTCATTTTGTTAGATAGCACCCATTGTGCAAGTCTGTCAAGATCCTGTATCTTAAGCCCATCTTCTGGAGTTTTGGCTATTCCTGCTAGCTTGGTGGGGTCTACAAATTTGATGAGTTCCCCATCTATCCCTTCGTCCAAATCATTGATGAAGATGTTGAAGAGCACTGGGCTTAAAACAGAGCCTTGCAGTACTCCACTGCATACTTCCCTCCATGTAGATGCAGTTCCATTGAAGACTACATGTTGAGTGCGGTTGGTCAGCCAGTTAGGAATCTGGTGGTGATGCTGTCTAGCCCACAATTTTCTACTTTATCTAGTAGTAGGTTATGGTCTACTTTATCAAATGCCTTACTGATAAAGTAGGAAATGCAGGTCCAGCTAGATGACCACTGAAGGACCCTCTCTAATAATAATGATGATGATGAATGCGGGACCTACTAAATGACCACTGGACATCTTTCTAGTATTCATTTCCAAATGTATCCAGTGGATAAGTACAAGAGCCAGCCAAATTCCTTTGTATAAACAACAGTCTGTGAAAAGGGCCTCTCTCTTGTCAGGAGGAGCGATATCTTGGGTGATATACTGTTTGAAGGTTATAAATGTCAAGGATGCCAAAATAAGATAGTGAGTCTCATTCAGCAAAGATAATATTGAATACATGGTACGGTAATCTTCAGAAGAGTTATAATTGTTTGGCAAGACATGTTAGAACTTCTAATCAGGAAGATGTCATTTCTTGTAACAAATGTTTTTAGTAATTAAAACGGCTGAGTTCACAGAATCCTTTGTTTGAAACTGTATAAAGACCAGGGGCCCTGACCCATAAGTTGTTCAGTTTCTTTTAGGTAATTTTACCTACTGAACCTATTATTGCAATAATAAAATCTGATTCTGTTTGCCCTTTGGAATGACTCTCAATCTTTTCATTCCATAACATACTAAGCATGGCAGGGCATTCACATAATCAAATCACTAAGAGATCCACCCCACCCCCCCATAATTTGCAAATATACTTATCTGAACCATATGCAGGACTTATTTGAATTTATGGACTCAGCTGTTCATTCTGGTTAGCCAAAATGGTGCGTAAATTCCCCTTTTATACTCTTCTTAGTCTAATTATTTAAAATATATCTCATTTTCCTTATAATTTTAAAGTGCACACATTTTGGAAACGAGGGCATTTTATGGGCACTTTCACAGGATGGATAATATAGGGCAGGATACAGCAATATTTCTCAATCTCAGTAGACTTCAACTCCCAGAATTCCTCAGCTAATGTTTTCATCAGAAGAAGAAAAAAAGAAAGCTCTCCCAAGTAGCCTGTCTCCCTTTCTTGAACACTCTCTACCCCCTCCATTTATCGTTCTCCTTTGTGGGGGGCGGGGGCTGCTCAGGCTTCCAAGCAAAGCAATGGTTTGCAGCTATAGACCTGTTTATTTTTCAAACTCTATCTCTTTCTCTCATCTAATTCTTCTAACAGTATCTTTCACACTGGCTCTACCACAAAGACTTTCAGGGAGGCGATAGTCCGGGCAGTTCGATTTTAGGTTATCAAGAGTTTAAAGATTTAGAGCTTTCGGGTTTATATATTTTCTCATGCTTATCTCTAACGCGTCATCTGCAGAGTCTGTGAAAAGGAAGCCTTCCACGTCATCCTATTCCATCCCGTCTTTTCCAGGGAACTCTAAGGTTTTGCCGCCAAATTTCAGAAGACTTGAGCGAGCCAGCACCAGTGCCAGCACTGCCATAGCATCGCGGCTGCACCGAGGGAAGTGTTTGTACTTCAAGGTAAGTGCTGGGAGAGGGAAAGGGATCTGTTATGCTCTAGTTTTGCGAGATTCTAGATCCTAAGTGCACCCGCTCATCTCAACAGTCCCTAGACTCTTTTCCTAAGTCCCCAAAAGGAGGTGAGTGTGCTGATCTATATCTGGTTACCTGTTAGCATTCAGAATAAGAGAGTTGAAAAGGACTTTGGAAGTCCTCTAGTTCAATCTTCTCAGCAAGAGACCCTATACCATTCCGGACAAGGGTCCGTCTACTCTAGTCTCTTCTTAAAACCCTCCAGTGATGGACCACCTGCAACTTCTGGAGGCAAGCCTTTCCACTGATTAATTGTTCTCACAGTAAGGAAATTTCTCTTAATTCTAGTTTGTATCTCACTTTGATAAGCTTCCATCTGTTACTTCTTGTAAGGTGCTTTGGAGAATACTTCACTTCCTCTTTTTTGTTGCAGCCCCTTAGATATTGGAACACTGCTATCATATCACCACCTAGTCCTTTTTAAAAAATTCAACTAGATATACCCAATTTCTGCAACTATTCTTCATATGTTTTGGCCTTCAGTCCCAACAATTTTTGTTGCTCTTCTCTGCACTCTTTATTAACATCTTTTTTTATATTGTGGCAACCAAAACTGGATGTAGTATTCCAAGGGTGAGCTTCCAAGGTATTATAAAGCAGTACTAACAATAATGAAGGCATATATGTGTCTTAGGATAATGTTGCAAGCTCAGATCTGGGTCGATCACCAGGATAAAAGATTTACTCTTCTGAGTTTCAGATTCATGCAAGGGAATACTGTCTAGTAGAGTACTTACTTTGAGCTATTCTATTTATGTGATGCCTTCCTATTGGCTAATTGGTGTGTTGCTTATGCTGTCAAACGTCAGCTGCTTATCTTTTAACTGATAACTGCTTATCAGTTATCAGGGTTACTGATTTACCACCAGTTTATCAAGTACTTAAGACCCTACTGTCGCTGTGCCCTTAAAACCCTACTGTTCCGACAGGCGGCACTGTCTAATTGAATGATTTTAAATTGGGTTTTAACTTTGGGTTTTAAGATTCGGCCAAAACTATTTAATGAATTTTAATTAATTTTAACTCTGATACTGTATATTTATGTTTTAATTGGCTGTACACCGCCCTGAGTCCTTCGGGAGGAGGGCAGTATATAAATTAAAATAATAATAATTCATCTGGTGGTGATGCTATCTATCCCACATTTTTCTATCTTACCAAGTGAAATGTTGTGGTCTACTTTGTCAAACAGCTTACTCAAGTCCAAGTATATTGCTGGTCCACTAATTTAGTAGCTCAAAGAATCTGATAACATTTGTCTGGCATGATGTGTTTTTGACAAACCCATGTTGGATTTAGATTAAAATTTTGCTTGCCTCTGTGTTCACAGAGTTCTGCAGCCATCCATAAATCTTACATGTGCCAAATTTGAAAAATATTGTTTTAAGATAACTGTCCAAGCAGTTTTCCGCTCCACAAAGGACGAGTAGTTTGCATAGGTAATGAGTTTTACTTTTGTGTCTGTATGTGGGTGTGTAACATTAAGTCAGCTTTTGCTTCCTGATGACTGCGTGAACTAGCAGCTTTTTTGGCAAAGGTTTTTACAAGTGATTTGCTCTTGCCTCCTTATAGAACTGAAAGAGAATGATTAGCATAAATTCATCTAGCTGACTTCCTGCTTAAGACAAGATTAGAACTCACAGTTTCCCCAATTGTAGTCTGATGCCTTAAATGCTACGCCAAACTGGCTCCTAATAGATTTTAATTACCCATTTTTAAAAAAAATCAACCTGAAATATACACTAGAAGTAATCAGAACTATATATTATGGCTAGAAAAGTACCCCCTCCTCACTGCTAATAAAAGTTATTTAGGGAACAGTTACACAGGAGGTAGCTTACTTAAAACTGATGATCTGGTTAGATCGAAAATGTGGTTCTTTCAAAAATGCTTAAGCCAAGATCTATCCTAGGAAATTTAACCCATTAATGTCTGAGCTAGGAAAAATGCTCTGCTTTCTGGCAGATATTGTGGCTGTTGTTGCTTTTTGTACTTGAACCATACAGCTTGTATTGATCTGGCCAGCTCTGGTGATTTACCTTGTATCTTTGACTTGTGAAGGAAAGCCCGGGCTGAGACTCAAGCTTTCATTGTCCTTTGGTTTGCCTGTGACTACTTAGTTGGCTGCCATATACAGTAATTGCCACAGGATTTAACTGATCAGTTTTGTGAAAAACTTCAAAGTCTAAACTTTGCAATACCTTTTCAGTTTGTGTTAGATGCGAAGAACTTTATATTACATGATGCATGACTACTCCTTGTACAGTCGCTAAATATACTTAGCATTTTTGGAACAGATTGTGCCTCGTAATTGTTGGAGTTCTTTGACCTAATGTTCTCATTCATGGTGGTATTCTGAAAATGAGTCTGGATTAAAATATACAACTTTATACTTTCTTTGATAGCAAAATCCATGTGGAGTAGCTCATGCATATCTAAGGTGTAATCAGATGTAGTAGTAATAAATAGTGTTCATACTACTGTTCTACAGAATAAAATTGCTGATCGTAGTTTAACAAAGTGAGGTGACTGATTGGTTAACCTTTTTCCAATTCTCTTTTTAAACTTTTTAATGCATTTTTATTAGGAATATTTGGTATAAAATTTAGCAAACTATGTACAGTATTACAAACAAGGGATAAAAATAGTATCCTTGTTGGAACACCATTTACCTCAATATATTCAACCAGCAGTACTTTTTTTTTAAATGCACACTCAAGCCCATATAAGATGTAACCTCTCAAAATATTGGTAAGCAATTATTTTAGCTTTACTCGGTATTTGTCAGTGTTCTGGGCACAGATTGTTGTACTACTGTCAAATTGCTCTTGCTGTTTTTCGGCAAGTATTTAAGAATAACCCCATCTTGAATAAAAATGATTGTGAAATATTGTATAAATGTATGCTTCTCTTTCCCTATTCCCACAGAACAATGAATAAAAAATTAAGTGACTGCTATGAGAAAAAAAAACCCTGATGATCTGGTTGAGGGATCAAAAGAAATGCAAACCCTTCTTGACTTTAAGAAGGTTTGAACAGTATATTGGTAACTTCCTTGAGTATAAAATCCCCAGCTTTATGAATTTGAAAATGACATCCTGTAGAAAAGAAGGGCTAAACCTTTTTTATATTTTTGCCAAGAAAACTATATGGACTGTCATATAATTCACCAGAAGCCCAGCTTACCTGACTACTACACTTTACCATACATGATACTTGCCTTATGTGAGATTTACCTTACGTGAGGCGTCATTTTTCTACTAGTGGGAAAACAAGTAAAGAATGCTTTCTTTATCAAGATTTTGAATCATCAGGGCTCTGGATAAATGATTTGGAGGTTTGTGCAGAGGGAAAAGGAGATTTTTAAACTATAAATATTTTCTTTCTTTGATGTTTTCACTATTGCATCATACATTCGAAGAGAAATTGAGCTAGAGTCTGGCATTCAGTTGTGAATTTTGTGGTTTTTATAACTATGTACTGTGCAAGCAAATCCAGTTTTGATCACCACAATATAAAAAGAATGTTGAGACTCTAAAAAGTGGGCAGAGAAGAGCAACAAAGATGATTAAGGAGCAGAAGGCTAAAAAATATGAAGGATGGTTGCAGGAATTGCATATATTTAGTTTAGAGCAGGGCTCCTCAAACTATGGTCCACGGATCAGATAGGGCCCACCAAAGCCATTAATTCGGCCTGCGCAGGACCATGAGGCTACCCCACTCACATCAGCCCCCATCCTTTGGCCGAGCACAGGCCTTAACCTTCGCAAGCCCTGCAGGTTGGAACTGGAAGGTAAGGCCAACAGCGAGGGAGGTAAATCCACCCCAGACCTGTTGCGCTCAGCCGAAGGGCTGGGGAGGGGGGGTATACACGGTGAGGCTCAGCCACCTTTCGGGCCTGCCTCTCAGCTTCCGTGTGGCCTCCAGGCACCTACCGCCCGCTCACCCACGCCCCAACACAGGGGAATGTCAATCCTAGTTTGCTGTCCATTGCAGCTAGGAATCTCAAATAATGCTGAGAATGAATGTTTGTGTTGTAGCCAGCCCGGGCACTAGTTTGGACCCCCTGCAAAGTCCTCATCTGCCAAGGAAGCCAGCTGAGGCCTTGCTTGCAGCCCATTGAAGTGCCTGGATTCCCGATGATGGAGGGAGGGGCTGGAGCTACTAAATAGGTGGCCAAGCTAACTGCCTAAAGGACCCCATGCCATCTCTGGGAGTCCAGGCGCCTCAGCAAGCAAGGCCTCAGCCAGGCTCCTCAAGAGACGAAAAGTTCGTAGGGGGTGATCTAGCACCAGGGCTGGCTACAACAGATGTTTATTCTCGGCTTTATTTGAGATTCCTAGCTGCAATGGACAGCAAAGGTAGGGTTGACCTCAGCCGCTTCTCTCCGCTGCAGTGCTTCCTGGACGTGGGTTACAGCTCTGAGCCCAAAGTGGCGGGAGGTGAGGGCTGCCTTGGCACCACCAGCCTCTGGCTCAAATTGGCGCTGACGTGCTCAAATTGGCGCTGAGACCAGGGCCTCGGGAGAGTGCAGGCAAAGACTTTTACGGCTTTCTTTCTGCCTCGCAGAAGCAGAGACAGGTGGGAGGCTCGAGAGCACACAGCGTTTCAACGCGGCACTCTCCTCTGAGGGCCACTCTCCATCCTCATCTCTGCCTATGGCTCCACATCCAAACTGCAACTGGGGGGGCGTGCTGCTTCTGGGCTAGTCTGGCTGACGGGTGGGCGAGCGAGTGGCCCTCAGTCTGAGGGACCATGAATTGGGCCCCTTGTTTAAAAAGTTTGAGGACCCCTGGTTTAGAGAAAAGAAGGACTAGGTGTGCGACATGATGGCAGTGTTCCAGTATTTGAAAGACTGCCACAACGAAGACATGAGTCAACCTATTCCGCAAAGGAACTGAAAGCATAATAAGAAACAACAGATGGAAACTAATCAAGGTGAGGCTTTTAAAAAGAGACTGAATAGCCACTTGTCTGAAATGGTATAGGGAAGGGGTGTCAAACTCAAGGCCCGGAGGGTGCTTAGATCTGGCCCCTGGAGCTGCCCTGGAAACAGCAAAGGACCAGCTTGCAGTGCTTCTGCCAGGGAAAAAGGAGATCTGTTTTCTCTGGCAAAGGGTTGCAGAAAGCCATTGCAGCTAAAAACGGAGCTCAGGAGCCTGTTTTCACTGGCAGAGCACTCGGGCCTTGACCACAGGTGCCCCTGGCACGAGTGACGTTGAGCTAACCATGCCCCCTCGGCCACGCCCCCTGGCTGCCTGAGGTCAAACACAACCCTGATGTAGCTCTCCATGAAATCAAGTTTGACACCCCTGGTACAGAGTCTCCTGTTTAAGCAGGGGGTTGGACTAGAAAATCTTCAAGGTCCCTTCCAACTCTGTTATTCTGTTATTCCTTCACTTCTCTTTCCTATTCTAGTGTGATTGCAGTGCATAATTGGGAGAATATTGTTTGATTTCTAAACACTACATCACAAATACCACTCCACTATGTAAATTGCTAGGGTTTACTGATTTATTATCACAGATATTCTTGATTATGACTCTTATCTAGTGAAATGTTGCATTTGGGAACATTTTCTCCAAACTTTTGTGTAGTACAATGGATAATTTAAAAAAAAAACCTTATTTCTGCCAACATAACTGCTGTTTTGCCCAGAGATCTGGTAAATCAGGTCTTAAATCACACCTCCTATTATCCTACTGAATATTAAACAAAATGAGAGATTACTACAAAACTTAGTTTTGATTCTTCCCTTGATTGGCCTCACCCTGATAAAAACCTTTATTGCTGGTTAGAATGAAGCCATACAGAACAATTCTACAGTACTTCTCAACAAGATGGTACAAATATTTTAAATGCATTGTTTTATCTTTCCAAAACTTAATGGGTTCTTGCTGTGCATTTGATGGCTTTATAATGTGTTTATTATATGGTATGTAACTGCTATTTTTGCCTGAAAACAGCTGGTTGCTGTCTAAGCCTTTACTGATGAAAAGTTAGTGAATGAAGAAAGATACTGTAAATGGGATCTAGAGCTTAAAATAAAAAAGGAAGGTTAGGAAAATTAATAAGTAGTTATATATTGTGAACATATCATAAATGTAAAAATCTTGAAACCTAGGTGGCAATTGTTAGAAATTTTCAACAACAAATCGTACCAGGTTATTTAATGTTTTTAAAATTACTATGTTGCTAAATGCTACAAATGCTGAGACATTCTTGAGTATTTCAAATGAGCATACCATGAAATCCGATAACCAATCCAATAAATTGTGGCCTGGATGGTATAAATAATAAGTCCACAGCTGATTTGAAAATGGTACTTAATTCATAAAACAACTGTCATTTGTCAGAAATGGTGTAGGATCTCCTGCCTAGGGAGGGGGGTTGGACTAGATAACCTACAAGGTCCCTTCCAACTCTGTTAATCTAATCTATATTGGGCAAGTGCTATGCAGAATTCAAGCCTGGGCTGACTTTGCTTCATGTGTGAATATCCTTCACGGGTAGAATCAATCAGAAGTGTACAACCAGAGGGTCCTGAGCTTCAGGTGATTTCCAAAAGTATTTTTTTAGAGTCTTCTAGAGTTACTGCCAAATTGTATTTTTAATCTGATTAAATAGAAGTACTGAATATTAAAGAGTAGTGTTGACTTTATTTAAGTAAGCTATATACATAGACTAAATAAAATTTGGCTTTATCTAATATAAGAGTTCTACATCAGTCAAAGACTTTGAAAAAGTTGTGCATTCTAAATGAACTTTAACCCAATTAACTGTTTGTAGTGACAGCTTTATTCTTTTTGCCCCATCCTTCAAATTCCTCTCCAGGTCTGTCTACACAATACCATATAGAATCTTAAGAAACATCATGGCAGAAGATAATAGAGAATTCATATTGAAAATCCTTGAAGACTTGAGACTAGAGGAAATGAGAACACTCAAAACAATACTGAATGGGAAAAATATAGAAAACTGTAAGCTAAATAATCTGGATGCAAATAAGGCAACAAGATTATTTATATCTTATTATGATAAGCCTCTAGAAGCACTTAAGTGTAGCCTGGATGTTATTCCCAGAAAAGATCTTACTCAAAAGATCAGTGCTAAAATTGAAGCTGGTAAGTTGAGTGATGTTTGTGTATTTCCAAATGAGACATAATTTACTTATTGAATTTTTACACTTACTGATTCTTTAGCTATTCTATGCAGTGCACAGATCAAATCACACAGAACAATAAAACAGTGCAGTGTACAGTGATAAAAAGATAATGATCAAAAGATGACACAAACTACACAACAACTAAGGCAAACCCACATTATCTAGCAGGGACTTCGCCCTGGATCAAGAGCCAGGTCTTTAAATGCCAGCAGGATAGGAGCCATCCATATTTTGGGGAATTTCATTCCAGAGAGCAGATACTAAAGAAGACCAAGTGCAGTTCTGGGATCTTGTCAAATAGTATTGTTTAATATTAAGAAACCCAGTATACAACCCAGTATGCACAATCCTACCAGATCAAATTGGCTGGGTAAATACTATGGAAAATAGAGGATCCCTCAAATAACTTACTCTATGCCTTGCAGTCCTCTGGAGGTAACAACCAGCAGTTTGAATCACATTCAGAGGCAAATGCAACCAGTGCTCCAGCAAACTGTGTAACCAGTGCTCCACAAGCTGCAACCAGTGCAGTTTATGGAGCAGAAATATTAAATGAGTGTAGTGAGGCATGCCCATCCCTGCCTTCAGCTCTGCATTCTGGACCAGTCAAAGCTTCCAAATGGCCTTCAAAGGAAGCCCTATATAGAGTGTATTGTAGTAGTTAAGGCATAAGGTGACCGAGATATGACTGTCTAAATGGCCTCCCAATCTAGGAGAGAGTGCAACTAGCACATCAGATGAAACTGTGCATAGGCCTTTCTGTTACCATTACTATCTATTGATTGAGTACAAATTGTGAATCCAGGATATTCCCCAAGCTGCACACCATTCTTGAATGGAATAATGCTATCCCATCCAAGATTAAAGATGGAAAATGTCCATATCTGGGTGGCCCAGATACCCATAGTTGCATATTAAGTCAGAAGCAATTCCTCCTGCACAGCCTCCAGGCTCTGGGGCAGAATTTTAACAACCTCACTTGACTGGCTCAAGGCTAAAAGATATAATTGGGTATCACCAATCTACTGATAATATTCAGCTCCAAACCAATAGATGATCTCACCCAACTATTTTGTGTAAGTATTGAATGGGAGGGAAAGAGGATAGAACCCTAAGGTATCCTACAAAAGAGGAACCTAGAAAGCAATCTCTCCCAGCCCTCCAATCAACAACTGAACCAGCCCCAAGAAAGGAAGAAAACCATACAAAATGGTGACTTTTATCCTCAGTCCATGTTCTTCCTTAGTTCAGAAAAATACCATGATTAGCAGCAATTATGCCTCAGCTGAATTGCCTCCCAATCCTTGGGAAAACCCAAGGGAGAGTGACATCAGTAAGCCAAAAGACAATCAGATCACATGCCAGATCCCCTGCCAGATCACATCTCCAGTCCAGTTATGTGGAAGAAAGCCTCTGAAAGCTTGCAGCAGTTCACAGGTGATAACAAACACTCTTCCTCCTTGCCCGTCCCCCCCCCCCGCCCCCCAAGAAGGGACACATATTGTACATCCTTGCCAAGCCCAATTAAGTTTCAGTATGACATGGAGGGCAGCTTTGTTACAGATAAAATCAGCAGCCAAAGCCCAGGGCCACTGAGGATCCAATAGCTATACACTGAGGATGGACACTTTCAGTAGCAGACCCCCAGCTTCTTAGTGAGATGAATGGAAAACACATAGTTTAGAAAAAAATCTTATAGTCATAGATTTGTATAGTGTTTCTACTTACTATATAAGTGATCAGATAAGAGAATTGCACATTGTTTCCGTGGTGTCCATTTATTTAATATCCATGCTCTATTTTTCAACCTTAGAGTAACTTATAGAATAATGTCTTATAGAAAAAGTCTCTGTTTCACAGTCATAAGGATCTGTCTTTATAACCCGGGGGGGGGGGGGGGGACTGATAGCATGCATTGGTGCACACATCACAACAATTAGCACCCCCTAAAACACATTTTTCCTGGGATCACGTGTAAATTTTTTAGGGAATTACAATCCATGAGCCCCCACCCATGCTTTAATTCACCTTTTCCCCTTTGCATTCAGATTGTTGCATAGTCCTAATGCCTACTATTTAAAATGACAACACAGTGAGGGAATGGTGGTGGGAAGAGATCATGATTAGGCACCAATTCTTAATGTTTTATTACTCTTATAATGACTAGCTATGATGGAAATGATGCGCAGTATATAGAAGATGGTAGATGAAGTGTCTAAAGACACGTGATACTCCATAATTGGTTTATTTCTACATCTCTAAAAAAAGCTTATGATACTGAGAGTAGAATTTATTATTATTCAAACTAAACATTTTACCTTACAAAAATTTATCAACGATGCAGTTATTTTGCAAGATGAGTTGTCTCTCCAAGTCCTCTTGGAGCAGAAGTCAGGTTGTTATGGAACAGATTTCACAGTCACCCACTTTTAGAAATAGGGGCCTTTCCACAAATAAGCGGTCAGGGCAGCAACTGCAATACTGAAGGCGTAGTTGTTCAACCTTGGTCCAATGAAATTCTAGTCAGGGTAGGTGAGGTACTTTAATATTAACTTACAAAGGAGTCTCAGGTAAATTGCATTATTATTATTTAAACGGAAGCTTTTTGCAACAGATAAACGGAAGCTTGCCAGCAGAAATAAACTACAGATGAGAATCAGCTTTGTTACTTGCTAGAAAGGCAGAGACCACTTAGAGGAAGTTTGATGACAGAATGCGGTCTGAAAACAATTCTGTTGCAAGGGGGCCCTTACTTAAAGGTAATTTAACTGTGACTTCAACTTACAGGGCAGGGGTCCAGAAGTGACCAAAAGTTCATTATTAATATACTAAAAACTCAATCCTTGTATTTAAATGAGGATCTTGGAGATCATGCTAAACATACTAAGAATATAGTGGCTCTCATTCTAGGAACAAGGAAATGGCAAACAATTTCTGAAAATCTACATGGACTTGACAAGGCAGCAACAAAATAGCTGACTATTCCAGTTGACTTTACACTATTTGTCTGTCAAAATATGAAATTGAATAATTCCAAAAATTGCATGACAATTTACTCAGTAAATTTTTTATTGAAAATTATTAAAAAATACAGAAAAAAATATAGCAATATGGATAGAATTGCAGAGAGTAATATAATACATATAGAGTTTTAACCTAGAGATAAGTTAAATTTTCACCTAGAGATAGTACAAACCTCCATTAAACCAAATCATCACAGAAAGAAAAGATTATCCAGCAGAAAGAATTCTCAACTGCCATGCAATAGTCCTATAAATATTTCCCCACATTCACACTAAGATTAATATTTTACATTCTTCTTAAGATTTTTTTTTGCAGCCAAGCATACCACCTGCCCCAACTGCTATATAATCCCGATTCTTGTCTATCTCGCAAAAGTCCAGTAAGCTTGTCTGCTTCTGCACAGTCCTGCACAGTCTTTGCGGTTAATGTAGCTTCTGATGCGGTATTTTTGGATTTCCAGTCTTGCGCAAACGAGATCCTGGCTGCAATGATGATGTGGAGAGCAAGATACCAATTAGATTTGTTTAAGTTCTCTGGTTTCATGCCTAGTAAAAACATTTCCGGGTTCAATTCTATCCTACATCCTATGATTTCTAAAATCCATTTTTGAATTCTAGCCCAATATTCTCTTGCTCAGGGACAGGTCCATCAGCTATGAAAATAAGTTCCCATAGCGGCATTGCATTTCCAACAAACCGGAGAGATTCCCGGGAACATCTTCGATAATCTAGCTGGAGGCAGGTGCCATCTATACAGCATTTTGTATATATTTTCCTTATAGGAAACCGACATTGTTAGTTTTAAGGTTTACCCCCAAATATCTTCTCATTTATCAAGCTCAATCGAATATCCCAAATTTCTCCCCCAGGCAATCATTGAGTCCTTGATAACCTTCTCTCCAATCCAATCCATTAAGAGGAATTGATACAGTTTGGATAATACAGTTGCAAGAAAAAGTATGTGAACCCCTTGGGATTACGTGGAGTTTTGCATGAATTGGTCATAAAATGTGCTCTGAACTTCATCTAAGTCACAACAATAGAAAAACATAGTCTGCTTAAAATAATACTACACAAACATTAGATGTTGCCATGGTTTAATTGAACATAACATGTAAACGTTCACAGTGTTCACTCTAACTGCACTTTTTGATTCTTCGTCATATTCTTAATTAGGATCTTGGTTTTATCTTTATTTAATTTGAATCCTGCTACTTTCCCATAAGCCTCCAACTCCTGGAGCAAGATTGGTCCAGATTCCAAAGGTTCTTCCAAGACGAATATCAAATCGTCCGCAAAGGCTTGGAGCTTAAACTTTTCCCCTCTGATCCTTAGCCCTTTAATTCCTTGGTTCCTTCTTACCTCATTCAATAATGACTCTACGGTTAAAATAAATAAAAGTGGAGATAATGGGCATCCCTGTCTAGTACCTTTACTTATATAAATCTTTTCAGACTCCTCCCCATTAATAAGTATTTTCGCTTTGTTTCGTGTATATCCGTGATGGCGAACCTATGGCAAGCGTGCCACAGGTGGCACGCGGAGCCATATCTGTGGACACGCGAGTGTTGCCCTAGCTCAGCGCTGGCCAGCTGATTTTCAGGCCTTCTGGGCCCACCGGAAGTCAGCAAATGGGCCGTTTCCGGCCTCCGGGGGGATCGGGAAGGCTGTTTTTGCCCTCCTCAAGCTCCAAGAAAGTGTCTGGAGCCTGGTGAGGGCAAAAAATAGGCCTACTGGACCCACCGTGCCATTGAGTGCCAAAAGCGGGCGGAGCGCAGAGGTGTCGCACGCGCATGCATGGGGGCAGGGCGCACTGAATTATGGGTGTGGGCACACATGGGCACTATCCCCCTGTGCTCCCCCACTTTTGGCACACGACGGCAAAAAGGTTAGCCATCACTGGTGTATACTGTCCGGATCACCCTGATAAATCTTTCCCTGAATTCCATTTCGCTCAACTGCAAAGAGAAATTTCCAGCTCACTCTGTCAAAAGCTTTTTCTGCATCCACGGAGACTAGGGCCACCTGTTTATTAGAATTACATTCATAATATTCTAATATGTTCAATATAGTTCTCACATTATCTTTCAGTTGTCTGAGGTAGGAAGCCATTCTGGTCTCCGTGGATGTACTCATTCAAAAAAAATTTTAGTCTCTTCGCTAAAATCGTAGAGAATAATTTGTAATCAGAATGAAGCAGGGAGATCGGCCTGTAATTTTTAATCAGAAGCGGATCAGTGCCTTCCTTTGGAATTAATGTAATATACGGTTCGGACCGGGAGGGTGGCATTTGACCAAAGACCAGAACCTCATTAAATACTTCAGTCAAAAATTCCCCCAAAGTGTCAAGGAGGGCCTTATAAATTTCTACTGGAAGACCATCTGTACCTGGGGTCTTTCCCCCCCTTTTGTTCCCTTAATACTAACTCTACTTCCTTCAAGGTAATCTCTGAATTCAATATTTCTTTCTTTGGGAGTGGGACCTTCCGAGAGTCAGCTCTAGCCAAATATTCTCTAATCTCCTGGTCCTGTTCATCTCCAGCTGTATACAAGGCAGCAAAATATTCTTGTATTATTTTTCCTTTCCCTTCGTTATCCGAGACACATCTTCCCATTTGGTCCCTCAAACAAACTATCCTATTTCTCTCCTGTTGCTTCTTCAGTCTTGGTTAGCCATTTTCCCGCTTTATTTGCATGTTCAAAGTGCCTTTGTTTTGCCCATCTAATTTTAGTAGCCAATTCTTCCTGATCTAATAAATTTAACCGGTGCTGGGTTATTTTCTTCTCCTCAACTAGTTTTAAATCCCCTGGGTCCGCCCGCAACCTCGCTTCCACTTTCTCCAATTCACACATCAATTTACTCAATTTCGGTCTCTGGGTCTTCCCCTTTCCAATTATATGGGATGATACTGATCACCGCCTTTGCCGTATCCCAGATAATCTGGGGACTAGTATTTTCCTTCCTATTGACCCTAAAGAAAAAAAACCATCTCCTCCTTTAGTTTTTGAAGTAGATCTTTGCCTTTTAATACTCCTACATCTCTTTATTCTGCGGGTTCCTCTCCATAATATTTTCAATGGGCTATGGTCTGCTCAGTCATTAATCTCAATTGCCGCATCTAACACCTGGTCATATAACCCTACAGTCATCCAGGCCATATCTAATCTGGACCAGGAATGGTGTCTGGGGGAGAAATAAGTACCCTGTTTCTTTCCCAGGTTTCTGTCCCTCCATATATCTCTCAGCCCTGTTACCTCTCTAATCTGTTTACAAATTTTTGGCAAAAGCTTCCTCCTCTTTTTCCCAGCTTTACCTCTCTCTGGTATATAATCCAAATTTGGGTCTACTACCGCATTAAAGTCCCCGAGCAGACAAATATTGGCGTAGTTTACCTCTAATAGCTTCTGATATAATTTCCCGTAAAAGTTTACTTGGCATCCATTTGGGGCATAGATTCCAACCAACAAACATTTTCTTTGGTCCATTGTTACCTCTACCATCAGGACTCTACCCTTTTTCCTGGCATAAATTAATTTAGATTCTAAGTGTCCTTTTACATATATCACTACTCCCTTCTTTTTCTGATCCGCCAGGGAGGCATACAAATTTCCCAGTCTTTTATTCTCCAGTATCGCTTTCTGGTTTCCTTTTACATGAACCTCCTGCAAGCATATCATATCATAATTTGCTTTTGCCAACCAGTTAAACACTCTCTTTCTCTTACATGGATTATTTAAACCATTAATATTAGCTGAAAATAAGGATACCCCCACCTCTCCCTTTACCATCCTCCTTACTACTTACTTATTGCTTGCTCTGTTTTCTTTCTAGTCTGTCGGGTTTTCCTCAGGGAAAGGGGTTCTTTCTTTCCTCCAGCTCCTTCCCTCTCTATCTTTCTCCCCTTCCCATCTGTTCGGTCCTTAAGTTCTTCATCCTCCTGTAGGTCTTCTAAGCTTTCATTTTCCGCTTCCCCCTCTGCCTCCAAGTCATTCACCTTAAAATGTAGCTCATAAAAATCTCGTGCATCTCTCAAGTTCTCAATTTTAATCCTCCTGTCTCGCCAGGTTATCAATAAACATTCCGGTATCAACCATCTATATAAAATTGCATTTTTCCTTAATTGCATTGTCAGAAATTGGTATCTTCACCGCTGTTCTCTAACTTTCCTAGGGATTTGCTTTAAGATCATAATTTTGTGAGCCGCCCTGAGTCCATTGTGAGATAGGGTGGCACGTAAGCCGAATAAATAAATTAAATAAATAAATAAATTTGTTATCCTTTATATGATATCACCTGGTCTCTTGCTTTCCTATAAACCTCCTCCCATTTGTTCTTCTTACAAAATCGAATATGAATTTCATGAGGCAAATTATGTCATTTTGCATATCCCATAAATACCCTATAGGCCTCATCAATGTCTTTCATTATTAACTCCTTATCTTTTTCCAAGATTTTAGTTAAGATGCCTCCAACTACTTCTCTCACACATTCTTCTTTATCTTGAACCACATTCTGCATTCTTAGGAAAAAGGAGGAGCATTCCATCTGTAAGATTATTTCTTCTTCCATAGTCCTTGTAGTTGCGGCTGTTCACTTTCTAAGCCCGCCAAGCATTCTTCATATCTATTGGTACGGACTTCCACTTCGTGAAGTCTCCCCTCTTAACCATTGCCTCTCGCACTTCTGTCAATTGTTCATTTAATACTTTAATGTCTCCCCGCACCGCTCCCATTTCACTTCTCAAATTCGTCGTTAAGTCCTCAAAATTTTTCATCATTACCTCTTGCATCGTCTGTATCATTCCTTGTAGATTCTGTAGCGAGGGGGACTTTCCCAATGTATTTGCATCTTCTATAGATTTAGATGACATTTGGAGTGATAATACCAGCAATGACGCAGAGTGAGGCAGCAAAGCTTTCTTGCTCCCTTTAGTAACCGTTGTAACCATTGCAATGGACATCTCTCCTTGGGGTCCTCCTCGATTTTTGTTTGGAAACCAAAATTTCTTCCATTCCAGCATACAAACTAAGTTCTCTCCAATTTTTCAGCTTACTTAGTCTTTTTCTTCCTCAAATTCTCTATCAATTAATTTAAATCAACCCAATAGATACGATTAATATGCAATTTTAGCCGATCTATTAAGTATATAGATATATAAATCGTTTTCCATAATAACAATAGTAGATCAGTACCCTCTGTATATAGTGTAAATATAGTATAAATCTGTTTAAGTTTCTATTCAGCCTAGTACATCACTCAGACCTGATCAGTTAATAAGGGTTGGGAAAAGGAGGGAGAGTGCTGTCAAAGATTAACCAAAAAAGAAAAGGAAAAAATAGAGGGGGAGGACCAAATCTTTAAATTTTAGACTTCCTCCGAGTACAACCACAATATTCTTTTGAAGTTTCCAAATCTGCCACTGGGTAGAGCCGCTGATCTTATATTGCCGGCAGTTCCAGGCAAGGACGTTTCCAGCTACAAACACACAGTATCAGAAAGCTAGTAATTCAGCTTGGTAAGGGTGATTATTAATAGTTTGTCCCGGATTTATAAGTTTATGATGGAAAAAAAAAGTCCACAGCAAAATCCAATAATCCAATCAAGGAGATAACAGATACAAAAAAGAGAAAAATCACACCCCACTACCATATCTTCCCCTATTAAGTAGGCAGATTTCTTCACTGTCCGGGTTACTCTCTCTCAGCCGCTGATCAAGTGAGGCTATTTCACCTCACAGCTTGTCCCGGCAATTAGAGCTTCGCACTCTCTCTCCACACTCCTCACCTCCGAGTTCAGCATTGATCCACAATAAATCCAATCAATCCAAGTTCTCTAACTCTCCAACTCTCTGCAGTAGGCTTCCTATCCAACACGGTGAGTCATTCCTTCGGGGCCGCCATTTCTCAGCGCCCTCTCCTTGACTTCAGAGACTGAAAGAGGATCAAGCCTTCAGCGTGCGGGATCACCACATCCATACGTGCCCTGCACTCCTCACTCTCCCCGCTCCCTCAGGGGCAGTTTCAGCACAAAAAAAAGCCGTCTGAATCAAGGAAAAAGAAGATCAGATCAGGAGCTCTTTTCCTATCCTTCTCGTTATGCTGACGTCACCGGAAGCCCTAATCAGTAAATGTTCATGGCAGTTCGCATTCATAAAATACATTAAAGCAAAAATAATTTTGATGTCTCAATTTTAGTATAGACAGATAAAAATAAATAGCAATAAGTATAACATAATTAACAGCTCCACTCCAGCTAGTGTATAATTCCAAATACTTATTTTTTTTTATGCATTAGAGTCAAGCATTATCAATTGTACATGTGATGATTATTGAACAATTATTGAATGATACACACACTCACACCCACACGCGTTTGGCAGACAGTTAATTTTGATTAACAAAATTAAAAAGTGTAGATGTAAAACGAAGGTATTGATTAAGATAATTGTTTTTTAATTGTTTGAAGAGAATTCTCCTATTAACTTCCCAAACAAACAAGACATTATTTTGCTTTCTATCTTTACGGATATTTTTCAGGTTTGTAAATAGTCACTGACCTATATAGTGCTATATAATTTTTTGTATATCCAACATTTCCCCAAAAGTGCTTTCCAAAAGACTTTCTTTTTTTTTCCTTTGAAAACATTCTGTAGAACTAAACTGAAGGCGCTTCTTGGAAGAGAAGCAAAATGTTTTCAAAGAAAAAAAAACAAGAAAGTACAGTTGCCTTTTGGAAAAGCACTTTTGGGACAACCATGACCTGGATAATTGAGATATAACATTCAGTGTTATTTGTTTGATATTTTGCATTAATGAAAATATATTGAAGCATTATACTTTGTTGTGAAACGTAGACATGAAGAATAAAGGTGAAGCTCAAAATAATGAGAAGTTTGCATTAATAAAATCCTGTCCAGGAAGTAGTGACCGTCCACCATATACTGGTATGTAATTGTTAATTCAAAATGGCCAATGATATGTTTGATTTAATGTTATTTTGGGTAAGCATGCAGCTGTCTCTAAAACTATATTTCCACATGTTGATTGGGTTCCACATGTTGACATGATAATGTGCCATGGATTTTATTTCCTTAAAATTATCTTAATGTCACTAAATTATAGCTTCATAGCTAAGCAAATGGCTTACTTTTGGCTTACTAACATTTACTATAAAATATGTCCAGAGCGGTAAGTGGTGCAAATGAAGTGAAGCTATACATGTTTTTGCAATTTTTAAAATAACTGAGATTTATGGGTTTCTTATTTTTGCTTTAGAATTATTGTTTTGCTGACATATTGAACAATTCCCATTGTGGACCTACCAGACAATTAGAAGCGAAGTTTGTTCATAAATTTGTTTGTATTTAAAACATTATTTAAAACATATACTTCCTTTATGTGTATCAATAACTCACTGAAATCCCAGTGGTATGGTATTGAATTCTATGAATTATCAGGTTTTCAAAGATTTGGTTATCTTACTGGTATATAGAAACTTTGCTTGTTGTGCATAGATCACCTTACACATACCTTTATTAACCAATAATCCTTCCAGTTTGTTTTTTTGCTCCTCTCTCACACACTCCCAAACATTCTTAACATTTTTATTATACCGTGTTTCCCTGAAAATAAGACACTGTATTATATTTTTTGAACCCCAAAATAAGGACTTGGCCTTATTATTGGGGGGGGGGGTCTTATTATTTTGGGGGTGCAGGAGGCGGTGACTGGCCACCTCATGGCTGCTGCTGTGTTACACTGCTGTGGCAGCGCAATACAGCTGCTTGTCAGCTGTTCGCTGGGGCAACCAAAGATGGGAATCTCCCTAGTATTCTTGGTACTCACCCACCTCCCATCCATCCATTCCCCTCACCTGCAAACTCCCACCCCGCTCCCGCCTCTTTGCTGAGTGACCCCTGGCAGCCTGACGCCCAAAGTCTGCACCTGCCTGGCTCCCTTTTCCACAGCACCTGACTCTATTGAGGGGGGTGACATGTGGGCAGGGAAGAAGCAAGATGCATGCAGTGAGGCAGGGCTTGGTCCTCTTGCCGTCTCTTCTCCCCCCCTCGCCAGGGGCGAGGGAGATGCGAGATACGCGTCTTACCTGCCTTGCAGCTCTGTCACATGTTTCATCTTTGTCTGCAGGCAAACATGTTGTAGGGTAAAACAAAACTTCTCGCAAGTTCGAGAAGTTTGATTGAACTCACAAGGATTTTTTTACCTGCAGACAACGACAAGACATGCAACAGAGCTGCAAGACAGGTAAGATGGCTCCACGCACACCAATGGTATTGTAACAGCAGCCTAGCTGCTGCCCTTCCCCACCGTCTCTTTGTCGGGGGGGGGGGAATGGCAGGTAGGGCGGGAGAAGCAAGACACATGGAGTGTGACGGGACTCCTCTTGCCATCTCTTCTCCCCCTCTTGCCGGGCAAGGCAGGGCTTCCTGCCCCTGCCCAAATTGGATGCTATTTTGGGGTGGCAGGGGGGAGGGATGGGGCTGGGGAAATAGAAGACACGCATCTTACCTGCCTTGCAGCTCTGTCACATGTCTCGCTATTGTCTGCAGGCAAACACATTGTAGGGTAAAACCAAACTTCTCTTGAGTTCAAGAAGTTTGATTGAACTCGCGAGGGTTTTTTTATCCTACAATGTATTTACCCTACAATAACAGTGAGATACACGATGGAGCTACAAGGCAGGTAAGACACATCTCGCGTCTACCCGGCCCCACCCCTCCCCACCTGCCACCCCCAAATTGCATCCAATTTGGGCAGGGGCAGGAAGCCCTGCCATGCCTGGCAAGAGGGGGTGAAGAGACAGCAAAAGGAGCGAGCCCTGTCTCGCTCCATGCGTCTCGCTTCTCCTCCACCCCACCTGCCACCGTCCTTGATAAAGAACTGGGCACTGTGGAAAAGGGAGCCAGGCAGACACGGGCTTTGGGCATCTGGGGCTGCCGAGAGTCGCCCAGCGGAGAGATAGGAGCAGAGCGGGAGTTTGCAAGCGATCACTTCCCTTTTGCCTTCTCTCCCAAAAGCGCTTCTCGGGCACAGCCACTTCTGCAGCAGGAGACTCGCACCTTGCGCCGGCCTTCAAAGGGAGCAGCACCTATCCACAATTTTTTAAGCCTTATTTTGTCCTGACCCACGTGGCCCAGTATGGTTGGGTAAATTAAGGGTAAAAAATAGATTTTAAAGTATTTAAAGATTTAAAGATTAAATTAAAGATTTTAAAAAAAGATTTAAGGTAAAAAAAAATTAAGGGTAAAAAATAGAGAATCCTAGTAGCACAGCAGACTAAAGCACTGTTATTAACATCAGCTGCCTGCAATTACTGCAAGTTCAAATCTCACCAGGCTCAAGGTTGACTCAGCCTTCCATCCTTTCAAAGGTAGGTAAAATGAGGACCCAGATTGTGGGGGCAATAAGCTGACTTTGTATAAATATATACAAAAGTATGAATGCTATTGCTTAATGCATTGTAAGCCGCCCTGAGTCTCCGGAGAAGGGCGGCATATAAATCAAATTAAAAAAATGTGTGGATAGCTGCTGCTGCAGTACTCTTTGGAAGGCCAGGGCTAGGTACATGGGGCACATCGCTTGGCCTCCTGTTGCAGAAGTAGCCACGATGGCAAAAGTGGCCGCACTTGCTGGAGGCACCGGCCAGAGTGGCACCCACAAATCAGCTGTGAATGGTGGCCTGAGTGGCTCAGCTGATCGGATTAAGGGCCCGAGAAGCCCTGAGGTGACCGGGGAAAGGAAGGGCTGGCTCCTGTGCTGGCCACGCCCACCTCATCACTAGAGCTTATTTTCAGGGGAGGGCGTATATTTACGCCCACCACAAAAATTAGGCTTGGCCTTCTTTTCGGGACATGTCTTATTTTCAGGGAAATATGGTACTAGTAACAGCAATGCGCGGTGTGTATAAAAATGCAAGGTTAATAATATAACAGAATTATTCAATAAAGTTTATTTAAAACCTAGAAGGATGCCAAGATCTATGTTTCTTTAATTGTTAGAGCTGTTTGAGCGTACTGCCGTGCATATATCTCTGGATCATGAAAATCAAATGCAAATATCTGTATATTCTATTATTCCTTTATGTTAGTACATAAAATCATTCCTACGAATTATTTTATAATAGGTTATAATTCTTATAATGTCTTAACTGGTATGGCTAGTATGGAAATATAGGTAAAACTTTATTAATGGAGAATAAAAATACCTTCAGCTAATTATTAGCATTATTTTAAACAATAATATGTGTTAAAAATTAAACCAGGAGCCTACCGGTAATTATGCTCAGTGCTGAAAAACATTGACTGGAAGATCTTAATTGGACAATTCTTTTGAATAGTAAAAAATTAAATGATTTTTTAAAAAATCTACAGTAAATTTATAGTGCAAATTTCCATACTTACTATGTTTTAGTGCACATAGTACTACTACTATTTCTACCTGTAGCAAAACAGCATTTTATGTTTTCCATTAATACAAATAAAGGGTTAATTGGCCATTTTCAAAAGGCAGCCTTACAGTCAAAAGTACCCGGGGAAGAAAGATGTAGGTTAAGAGAGAGAGAGTTGATATGTTCAGAAAAAAAGAAGAAAACCAAAAGAAAAGAAGATTTATACATACAGACGCACAAAAACATATACATATACATATACATACATATACATATATACTATAAAACAAACGCAAAAAGATATTCTTGTATCTATTGCTAATCAAATATTAATAAGCATGAAAAATAGATGCACCTCTTTAAACAGAAACAAAGTTTATTTTCTGTTCATGCAATGCTGCTGCTGATTATTAATTAAATAATTTTAATAATGAATAATTTTACTGCCTCTGAATACATGAAATAAACCCTGATTTTCAACACATTAGCCAATCTGTAAGGCTTGATTTTCATGACAACTAGAATTTTATTGCAACACTTTAAAGCTGTCACTCATTCATTTTTTTCCCTACCTGTAGGTGAATACACACTTTCTGATCTGGAAGACTATGCAACAAAGAATCAAGACCAACTAATAATGCATCTAGAAAACATCCTGGAACCTGATGAATTTAATGAACTGAAAAAACAGCTGATGTGTAGTGTGCTGAATAGTTTTTTTTCATTTACTGCTCAGAAATATTACGAATTGTTTAGAAATGGTGAACTGAGACAATTTTTGAAAAATATTAGTGGTAAATCAAAAAAAATACCTACGAAAATTCTTAACTTTCTGTTCTCTAAGAAAAAAAACAACCGTAAAAGAAAGGTCCAGGAACAAATGCAGAGAGAAGGCAATATTAATTCGAAAAAGAAGCAGACTGTTAATACTGATGATGATGATGACGATGATAATATGCCAGATAAAGTTACAATTGGAATTGAAAATGAAAAAATTATCCCTATTCATCCAATTGAACATAAACCTGGTAATGAAGATAGTAATGTGATAGAAGAACATTTGCTGGATGAAGATTCAAGAATGGCCACTGAAAACAGGTATGAAAAAAATGAAAATGAAAAAATAATCCCGATTCATCCAATTGAACATAAACCTGGTAATGAAGATAGTAATGTGATAGAAGAACATAGATTGGATGAAGATTCAAGAATGGCCATCGAGAACTGGTGTAAAAAGAAAAAAGAGAATAATTACAGGGAAAGAATATCTTCAGAGTACATTTGCATTCATGAGCACAAAGTATACCCCTGCTTCACAGTTCAGGATGTATTACTGTTCAGATTGCTAGATGACCCATATTATCGTATTCTAGCAATTCTGCAGGATAAAAGAGATTTTACTAATTCACGAAAGCTGAAAAAGGAGGTGGAATTTGCATTGCAATTTAACATGGCTGTTCTAGATGTTCAATTTTGTGAAGTTATCTCTTCTAGTGGATTTGTTTGTGAGATACGAGCTGATGGTTCCTTTGCTGAATCTGAAAGTTTTTTAAAAAATATTGTGTTTGAAATTGTGTTGCCTGTTCTAGCACTGTATAAGTGGGTAAAGTTAAATGCTTTCAATAATGCTGTATATCCTAATAAACAAAGCTAATCATCTTTCAGTGAGAAGTTGTAAGTGTAGCTTCAGTATTCCACTGAAAATGTCCATTCATTGCTTGATTAAACTGCAAATGATAATTTGTGATTGGATGCTTGGCTGAAGGAGAATTCAAGTTTCTTTGTTGTCTCCCATCCAATTTAACTACATTTTAGCCAATTTTTTTAGCTACAAAAAGCAGAAGTTGTAAAAGCAGCAGCCATTCTGATTTCTCTCTGCCGAATAGCTATAGATGTATGACTGTGGGATCCTTGGTGCTCTCTCAGCTTGCTTGCTTTTTTGTAGACATTTCATTATCCAACTAGATAACATCATCAATGGTACAGGGGAATGGAGATTGATCTTTATACATACAAATTGTTTGCCCTTTCAGTGTTAGTGGGAATGTTCTTGGTGTTTCTTTGTTTAGGCTGTTGTTTACTGTTTGATTCTTTGTCTAAGCGATAATTCTTTGATTGGGATATTGTTTACTGCTTGATTGTTGGTCTAATATAAATCTTGGTGTTAATCTGGATGTTAATTGCTGGCAAGGAAGCATTGTAGTCTTTTAGTTTGTTCATTGTCTCTTTTGAAAATAAAATAATAATTATTACCCTCCATTTCTTTCTTTTCATATTTTCTTTCCGAAAAATAATTCTGCTTTTTCTTCATAAACAGAAATGTGGAGATTTAATATACTTTTAAAGAATGACATGTGAACCACTGCTACAAAATCTATTTGCAATGCCTATATTTGTAACATTTTAAAAATTGGCATCTATACTTATGAGCCGCGATGGTGCAGTGGTTAGAATGCAGTACTGTAGGCTACTTCACTTGATTGCCAGCTGCCTGCAATTTGGCAGATCGAATCTTACCAGGCTCAAGGTTGACTCAGCCTTCCATCCTTCCGAGGTCGGTAAAATGAGGAGTCAGATTGTTGGGAGCAATATGCTTGTCAGCCCTGGAAGCGATCTTTTTCTATGGAGCTTTAGGGCTGCCACATTGAGTGCCTGGGAAAACAGGAGGGGGGATTTCAAGGAGTTGGTGGAGAATTAGCCATAACAACATTCCTTTCTCTGGGAGTCAAGGACACTCAGCCTGCACCTGGATGGGAGTGGCTGGGGGTTGTCACCAGTTGGGATGATGAAATAATTGGGCCATGTGATGGTCTGGTGGGTGCAGGGGATGGATCTTTGACTTTCTTTTGGGTGGGGAAAACCCGGAACTCTCGGATTGAGGTTTTCCCAGATGTGCCAATATGACACCTCTAATAAAATGGATCTTTGAGGAATCGCTAACCTCCGAGTCTTCTTTTGTTGGGAGTGTTACTTGGAACCCTGACAATGCTGACACTGTAAACTGCTTAGAGAGGACTAAAGCACTGTGTAGTAGTATATACATCTAAGTGCTATTACTATCTGTAAAGAATTGGGGAAGGAAACAGTCACTAGGAGGGGAAAAAACAAAGAAAGTATGCCAAAAAAATATCCAACATAAAAGGAGATTCCTACCTCAAATTGGTGTGTTACACACAGGAGGGATAGGGTTAGGATTAGGGTTGCATAGCAAGGTTCCCTGCCTGAACTGCTGAAGGCTATCTCATGGTTGGCTGTGGAATTTCCCAGATTCATGATTTTTGGATATTTCAACTTGCCATCCCTAGTTCAGACTTCCAAAGGACTTGGGAATTCATGGCCTCCATGGGTGTCTCCCAGGTCATCCCAACTCAGGAAGTGGCCTCACTCTGGATTTGGTTTTCCTGTTGGAGCAATGGCAATGTCATCTGAAAGAGCTTTTCTTAGCTCCTCTGTCATGGTCAGATCACACCTCTGTGACTTTGATGTTCTCTTGTGCTACACACACACACACACACACACACACACACACACACACGGAGGCTGGACACATTGGATCACATTCCTTTGTGACTGATGGACCCAACTGGGTTTTTGTGGATGTGAGGGCCTAGGTGGAGAACAACAGACTGAACTCTGGTAAGACGAAGTGGTAGGGCATACCTCTGCATCCGGGAGCTTATCATCTTCAGTCTTGGATAGAGTTGAACCAACCCAGACAAACCCAGTGGGTATTCTGGGGTTTTTCTTAGAATCATGACTCCTACTTGAAGAGCAGGTGGCAGTTGTGACTAGGAGGGCTCATTTGCTCAATTATATGTTGTGCGCTAGTTGCACCGTTTCCTGAATAGGGAGAATGTCTATTTAGTCATTTGTGCCCTAGCCATCTCCTGTTGGACTAGCACAATGCATTCTATGTGGGGCTGTCCTTAAAAAGTATCCAGAAGCTTCAGCTGGTACAGAATACAACTACACAGGAAACTTTGGTACATGTAATCCTCTTCAGCATGAGCAGCATTGGGTGCTAATCTGCTTCCACATTCAATTCAATCAGGTGTTGATTATGACTTTTAAAGTCCTACATGGCATGGGGCCAGGTTAACTAAAGAACTGTCTTCATCCTTTTACATCAGCCCATCCCAGGCAGGAAAGATAAGTTGCAGACCCGTTTGGCCAAATAATTCCAACTAGTGAGGTCCAGAAAAGGAGCCTTCTCTACTGATACCCTGACCCTGTGGGACACTTCCCTGGAGCCGAAGCAGCCTCTCTGCTCTCTTGGCCTTTTGTAAAAATATGGTTCTGCTACCTTGCTTGCAGCACACAAAGAAACATGCAGCTGTGGGGCTGGTTAGTGCCCTGAAAAGTCCCCCTCTGTTCTTATTTAAATTTTAACATAGCTTGTTTCTCTTAAATTTTATATATTTTTGTGCTTTTAATATTTGACTGTACACCACCCTCTCTATAAGAGAGATGAGCAGTTGTTAAATATTATAAATAAACAAATAAACTACAATTCACCTGTTTAATGTGTGATTCATTATAAACAAACCATACTAAAACTTACAATCTGAATAAAAACATATATCGTACATACAATAAAATAAGAGTAGAATTAAAAATATTTCTAACCTGCTTTCTTGATCTTGCCCAGTTCGGTGGTGTTTCATTTCTCACTTGTGGTCTGATAAGTTACTTTGGATTCTTGTTTGCTGTTCATTAAGGGTGGAAGAACTGCCAGTCAGTTAGTGCACAAATGGCTTCCCAGATTATTGCTCTCTAACCATTGGGTTTAAGAAATGTTTGCCCCTAGAACATTTCATTCATTTATTCAAATTTATTAGCTGCCCAACTCCAATGGTAGAAAAAGTATACAATTCATAAAAACAGATAAAACATCAAAAATACAATCCAGACTAAAAATACAAATAAAACAAACAGGACCTGAGAAATACAATAATGCATAAATAAATACACAACCCGATTATTACATCAACCCCACTAATCAACTTATCTATGATTTGTACTAGACTATATTCTGTATTTGAATAAAATGAAGCTACTGTTTCTTACAGCAACTGATTTTTCATGGTGGATAGAATGCATATAAACTAGGTTCATTGTTCTTCCTCAAGAGGGAGCCAATCCTACAAAAGTTATAATGAAGTCCTGCAAGTATGATTTCATGTTTAATTAGATTTGTTCCAAAGCATAGATAATAGCTATTTGGACCCATAGGTCCAATATTTTTGTAGTGCTTGACTAGTTAGCACTTACTGTTATTTTTTAATTTAAAGTTCAAATATATAAACATTTGGGAACCGATCATTGATTGGGAAGGGGAGGTATTTGACCCATCATGTCAACTTCCTACAGAACTGTGAAGGATTTGGTTTTATTTTTATAGGAAGAAAGTAATACAGCAGGTAGAGTAGTTTGCACCCATTCTAACCATCCTGAATCTCATTGAAAGAAAACCAAAGTAGTTATGCAGTGAAAATAAATTGAAATTATTGTGGATGAATATGAAAAAAGTCTCTTTTCACATTCATCCACAATAATTTCAATGTATTAAAGACCAAGAAACAGGAAAAAGCAAACTGTATGCTAGAATCAACTGAGAAAATTGCCAAGAAAAGATAAGCCACAATCAAGAAAGACAAACATTTCCGAAGGGAATTTCATAAAGCATTTCAGAAGGTTGTTAAAAAAGACAGGGAATAGTATTATACTTATTACATTATTGCAGATTGACCAGCACAGAAAAAGTATTGTAGTATTAATATAACAATATTAACAGTATTATAGCACGAGCTGTGGTGATACAGTGGTTAGAATGCAGTACTGCAGGCTACTTCTGCTAACTGTTGACTCCTTGCAATTTGGCAGTTTGAGTCTCACCAGCTCAAGGCTGATTCAGCCTTCCATCCTTCCGAGGTCGGTAAAATGAGGATCCAGATTGTTGGGGGCAATATGCTGACTATAAAGCGCTTAGGGAGGGCTGTAAAGCACTGTGAAGCTGTATATAAGTCTAAATGCTATTGCTATCTTTAAAGAATTGGGGAAGGAAACAGTCACTCGGAGGGGAAAAAACAAAATATGCCAAAAAAATATCCAACACAAAAAGAGGTTCCAACCTCAAATTGGTGTGTTACACAGTTACAGGAGGGATAGCTAGGAACTGATTCAGAGTGGATGGTGTATATTGAAATCCAAATATCAAGGGGAAAAGGAAATTAGATTTGCATTCAGGCCATTACCAAATCAGGAGGCTATGGGAATTGGTGGAATTTCTAAAGAAATATAGAATCAACAGAGATTCTAATCAAACAATGCTGGAAAATCTAAAGAATGATACACTAGTCAACAATATCAAAGAAAAGGGACTGAACAGATTATGCAAACTATTGCATAATATTTTTAATATTACATGATAGTAAAATAATATTTAGGACCATTCAGTGCAGATTAGAGTTGCGTCTGGAAAGATAAATTCTAGATGTTTGAGATGGCTTTTTAAAAAAGCCAAGAAACAAGAGATATGTGTCTGGATAATTGAGAAAGCCAGAGAATACTAAGAAGTTAAGTCAATGTTTGTTTCATTAACTACAGAAAGGCCTTTGTACAGAAAGGCCCCAGTAAAACTGGGGTCTGTACTTAACAAAATGGGAATACCAAAAAATTTCATTGTCCACATACAAAATCTATACAAAGTCAGGAAGCCACAGACAGAACAGAACATAGCAACACAGACTACTGATAGGCTGAGCATTCTCCTGTTATTTATTCAACCACTGTGCTAAATATGAAGTTTGAAAAGATGCATTGGGAAAAAAGGATGAACATGGTTTTCACAATGGAGGGAAAAACATCATTTTGTGCTATGCTGATAACATTACTTAATACTGAGAATGCAAATGCAAGTAATCTACAACTTTTAAAGCATAGTGCATTAGAATAGGAATGAATCCATCAGAGAGAACTAAAAAATTAGTTTGAGGTCAGTTCAGAGAAAGTTGAAGAAGTCACCAAAAATTGAAAACAAGCTGACAGCACTTAATCTGTGTTTATATACCTTCTCTGTCTCTGGTTTATTATTAGAAAAATGAGTCTTTGTGTTTAAGAAACTAGGTACTTTCCTGTATCTCTCTCCTCTCTCTCTCTCCTGTCCTTTTTCTCTTCCTATTTTTGTGCTTTTAAATAAATCTACTTTTTATCTCAGATATAATGTTAACATTCCTTGATAGCTGAGCTAATCCTGTAATTTGCATCCAAAGCAAATACACTGTACCTGCAACATTTTTTCCTCAAATAAAACTTGATAGTACTTAATTATTCCATACTATATTCTTTTTAACATTATCAATTCCTTTACTTAGGTTTTATTCCACCATTATCACGAAGAATAGCAAGAAAAAGAATCCAATTATTTCTCAACAAGTTCTATTATATTTAGGCTAAAATGCCCATTTCTGCATTCATTGGAAATAATCAAATTAAAGGGACATTCAGTAATTCCTGTTAAGGACACATCTACTACAGGGAAAGGAAAGCATATTCTTCTCCTGCGCATTTTATTTTTGTCCTACATATTTTTAAAATGTATTTTCAGAATTATACAGGGGAAGCAGATTGAAAGGTAGTGATGATGAAGGTGGGAGTTAGAAGAGGGAAAAGTCAAATTTTCATTCCTGATAAATCTAAAATCACTGACACACTCTTGCTGTCTCCTAATTATATCAGCATAAGAAATGGTGTTAAACAGGAGAGTGTAAAATAAGAACAGGGGTGGGTTCTACTTACCTTTACTACCAGTTCGCATCTGCCCGTGCATGCTCTTTTATGCATGCACTGAAACTTCTACACATGCGCAGATAACCTATGATGATGTCTGGGTCAGTGGGCGAAGCCTCCCACCAGTTTTACTACCAGTTTTTGTGAACCGGTCTAAACCAGGGGCAACCCACCACTGGATAAGAAGCCAGTGCAATGCTGGAAAGACTTAAAATCTATCTTGGCATCAGCCCCAGTTAGTCTTTCAAAAGTCATTATAAATGATGCTACCTAGTTTGGGTAACAAAATGTCTGCAAGAAACCAGCCAACCTCAGAGAGCACCAAGGACACCTGAAAAGCCAATGCCCAACATTTGCATTATGACTAGGGATCATAATGACAAACAAAATATTGCAACATTATATTTATCTTTCTCAGGCCTGTAAAAAATCCAGAAGTCAAGATGAGGAGAGTCTGCAAAGATAAGGGAATTGCTTGTTTGGGCCCAATTGGGTTTTAAGCTGAGAATATGGGCCCCCACTTAGCCCCACCTATAGGCCTCATACCTTGTCACATATAAATGCCTAACACATAGCCCACGTGCCAGGCAGCGTGGGAAAGTAAGGGTTAACATGAACCACTCCCACACACCTTCTACCCCCAACCGCTCCTTACCTTGACTCCGCCTCTGAGGTATATAAGCTGCTGCCCTGCAGTCCAGAGGTGGTTCAAGTTGTTCACCTGTAGAGAGAAAGAAATGTTTGAATAAATATTTACTGTTTGACTACCTCTGGTCTACGTGAGTTATTGGGCTAGATCCTCATTTCATTGCAACGATATAGTAGCAGAGGATGGTTGGAAAGCCCATAACTCCAAATTATGACCGAAAATAAGAAGAGAATAAATACCGAGCATATATGAGCCTGATGGCGGTGCAACTATCGCCAACCGGAATCATCCCAGAGGGAACGCCAGACAAGAAGGAACAAGCAACAGACCCAAAGCACACGCCAGAAAACGATGGAAAAGTAACTGAGAAGGTCGACACCACAACTGACCCACGAGAGAACAACAGCCTGAGGCAGAGCCTCCTGAAACTGCTAAGGTCACCCATCACCAACGAGGACCTCATGTGAACCTCCGATACCTGATCAAGGAACATGGAGCAGTGAACGAGGACCACGGACTGGGTCCGGAGAGCATTGGAGCCAGCCCAGTAAGTGACGAGACACCCGGCGACACCCCACATAGGACTGTTGGGCACAGTTTCGTGCCAATTTTTGAACGGCAGCCATCTTTGATTGAGCAACCAACAAAGATGGCTGATCCTCAACCAATGGGAGGCCAGATTCAAAATGGCCAGCGCGAAACGAAACGTGCACAAAACCAAAGGAAGCAATGACCGATGACCAAGAAGAAGAATCAGAATCGAACCACGAGAGCCCGCCTACCGAGCTCGAGATAGAAAGGGCCATAAGAATGCTCACTGCCACCTTTGGCCCCGACACAAAGACACCAGCTCACCTCCCAAACAAAAGTAGAATCCGCTCAGGAGGCACCCTCGCCACCGCCTGGACAACAATACCTCAACACATCCCGAATGAAGACCACACCAACACACCACCGACGCAAACACCGAAATCTAGAGACCAGAGCAGATACTCAGCGACGCTGCTGATTCACCCGGACGACCAAGACTCCCTGCCAGACGACACACCAGCAACCCAGGCGACAACTCGACCACCTCCCATTCACCACCGGCTTCCCAAGGCTGAACCTGAGCCCCATCTGATTGAGCAAGGCCCTCACTCAGGAGCCACAGCAACAGGAACCTCTCCCGACGATGCCAAGACGAAAATGATACTCGCGCAGGCACAGATCCACCCTGAAAGGTCTGAAGGGAAAAAAGCGCAAGCCTATCTGTTTAAATTGCCGGCTAGCATACCAATGCCATACTGCAGCTTCCCACACATTCAAAACCATGGACAGCCGCCCTCTGTAAGTAATTTTTCTCATAGCCCCGGGACTTAGCCCATTGATTTCTCTAAACTAAAATTAGATGGGTCAAACCTTATAGAAAGGAACCAACAACTCCAGGTGGCTTTCTTAAGAGAAAATATACTATTCCTAATTACTGACCCTCCTGAAAGACCTTGGACATATGAATTAGATTGTTTGCATCACAAAGCATTTTATCTGCTGATAGCCAGTATCTCACCTAGCATATACCCCAGCATCAACCACTACTTAACTGTGATAGAGCTGATCCAGAAAATGTTTGATCTGTTTTATAGCAAGAGTGTGGCCACCACAACCAGAATTTCTAGAGATTTTCATTCAGCTAGACTCAAGGCAGGGACATCCATGAGTGGGCATCTACTAACTTTAAATGCCACCGGAGCCGAATTATTACAGAGGAGGGAGATCATATCTGAGGAGAGTATGAAAAGTATTATAATTAACTCCCTAGACCCCAGCTGGGATAACTTTATCACACAACTAGACAGCCTTACTCTAGGACACTTATCAACAGAAACTCTAATGATAGCCGAGGACAACCTAAGGAAAGACCGTTCCCTACAACACAGAGATCACAGACCCATCAAAAGAGTAGGGTTCCAAAATAGAGACCACAACATTCCTATGTGGCTCTAAGAACCACTACAGAAGGGACTGCCCTAGGAATACCAGAGGAAGGGAACACAGTCAGTGCAGGGACAGACAGGATAACAGACCCAGATTCCAAGAGAGACATTCCCCAGACCACAGATACAGACGCAGAGACTCACCCAACCCAAGAGACAGGAGAGGGCACAGAGACAGTTCTAGGGAAAGTCAGGATCACTTTACGGTCTTGGAGATCAGGAATACACAGACAACCAAATAAGGAAGGAAAACACCTGGCTCATAGACTCAGGGGCCACAAATCACACCACATATAACAAGAAGTTACTATCATCATTCACGAAGGAGAATTACCTAATCAAAGTAGCTAACCAAAACAATGTGTTAGTAACCGGAAAGGGAAACATACATATATCAGGAATAGGCAAAGTAGAGGGGGTATTACTTGTACCTGAAATACTCTACAACATACTTGTCACATTGAAGTTAAGTAAAGACACGGGCATTGAGACCACGTTCAAGGAAGGGAAGGCATACTTGACTAGGAATGGGAAAAACATAGGTAGGGCCATAGTCAGTGGAGGTCTACTGTACTTTAACCCTGAAGGCGATGTTCTCCCAAGTATAAATGCCAACCTAGACACCAAGGAGGGCCCAGCACCCACCGAAGGCGAAAAGGGTGATTGTGAAGAAATAGAGGGAGACAACCCAGAAATCACCCTCGATGACAACCACACATGCAATACACCGAACAGGGAGAAGCTTTCAATAGGCAAGCCCATACATGATGACTGTGCACATCTCTTACATAGGAAGCTGGATCACATTAGCTTCCCTGTTATACAAAAGATGATTGATTGTTCAGATGGCTTGAAAGTAAAAGGTTGTAAAAACTATCTTGAGTGTTCCGTGTGTAAATGTTCTAAACTAAAAACCAAGCCCAGACCGAGAAAGGCAACATGCACCACTGATTCCATTTTTCAGTCAGTTCACATGGACCTAGTAGGACCATTGAAACCTTCTATAAAATACAAAAAAAGATTCTTTTTGACCATTGTGGACGACTTTAGTCATTACGGGTTTGTACACACCCTCAACCACAAGAACGAAGTATACCAAAAGTTTAGGGAGTTTTATAAGAGAGTGGAGGTCCAGCACAACACAAAAATTAAGCAGATAATGACGGTCTGAGTTCCTATCAAGGGATTTTTCAAACTGGCTAAAGATGCAAGGGATACTACTCTTCACTTCCTCGCCGTTTTCTGCCTTTCAGAGTGGAGTGGTAGAACGCAGGAACAGCACACTGCAAACCATGATGAAGTGTGTCTTAGAAGATGCAGGGCTAGGGCAATCTTTTTGGACTGAAGCACTCATTTATTCCAATTACACACTAAATAGATTATGGTCTAGTGTAATAGATAAAACACCCTACGAAATAATGTATAGAAGGAAACCACAAATAGCACACTTACATATATTTGGGGTCACCGCAGATGTACACATACCAAAGCAACTACGACGTAAGGGGGACAAGATGTCGAGAAGATCGGACGTTGCTTACCTGAACAATGCGTGCTTCTATGCGTGCTTCTGGAGAATCCAAAAGCGAGGGTTATTCCACAGTCTAGCAGTCAGCACTGAGTGTATGTGTCTTCAAATTTCTTGGACACGGCCCCTTTGCTCCTCAGAGGCTCAGATTTTGTTCACGAAGAAACAGTTCAAGGAGACGTGTGAGTTCCAGATTCAGCAGCCTGACTGGGAAGGTTGGATTCTCCAGCAGCACGCATAGAATGGACGTTCAGGTAAGCAACGTCATTCTCCAGTGTGCTGCTTGGAGAATCCAAAAGCGAGGGACATGCCCAAGCAATTTTAGATAGGGAGGGCAGAAGGCTGCATCTGCATGACTGAAGCAGAACACACAGATTGTAGGACTCGTCTATCGAATGAGGCGTCAGCCGAGGCAAACGAGTCAACCTTAGTGGCGGATGAAGGTGTTCAGCGACGTCCATGTTGCTGCCTTGCAGATGTCAGCGACGGTGGCCTGAGTCACCCAAGTAGCCGTGGTGGATGTGCTCCGGGTAGAATGAGGTAATATTCTGCAGGGAACTGGTTCGTTCTGAAGCAAGTACGCCTTGGAGATGCAGGCCTTCAGCATCTCCCGATGGTGAACGAGGAGACCTTCCGACCCATCGTCGTGGGTAGAAAGGAAACAAACAGCACTTCCAATTTACAGAAATGATGAGTTCTCCGGATATACCTGCGTAGTGCTCTTCGTACATCTAAGGTGTGCCTTTGGACCTCCCGCGGATGTCTCGGGTCCAGGCAAAAGTCCGGAAGAACCAATTCCTGTTGATGGTGGTAGAGGGAATTGACTTTAGGCAGGAATGACGGGTCCAACCGAAGAACCACCCGGTTAGGGTAGAAGGTACAGAGATCCTTCTGCTCGGACAGGGTGGCCAGCTCGGAAACACAGCGGGCCGAGGTAATTGCGACCAAAAAGGCAGTCTTTAAGGTGAGAAACCGCAGGCTGACAGAACCTAGTGGCTTGAAGGGAGGCTGCGTTAGAACTTGAAGGACCAGGGACAAGTCCCAGGTTGAGTAGCGGTGGATGACCGGAGGTCTCAGGTTCACTGCACCCCTGAGAAAGCCTTGGATCCTCTTGTTGTGCAAGAGAGGCAAGTCGTTTCTGGCTGAAAGAACTGTAGACAAGGCCGCCACCTGTCAACGGAGTGTGTTCGGGACAAGTCCCTTGTCCAGGCTGTCTTGGAGAAAACTATCACCTCAGAGACAGATGCGGAAGTAGGATCCATGTGGCCCCGAGAGCACCAATTGCAAAATGGAGTCCAGGTGGCATTGTAGATGCGGCACATGGAGGGACGCCGTGATGCCTGGATAGTAGAGATAGCCTTCCCTGAGATGTTGTCCCATCTCAGAAGGATCCTCTCAAGCACCAGGCGGTCAACTGCAACCATTGGGGCTCTGGGTGCAGTATGACCCCCTGGCTGAGAGAAATCCTGTCATCCAGAATGCGCCATGGAGGGGCGACTGACAGATTTAGCAGGTCAGCGAACTAGGCCCGTCGTGGCCAGTGTGGAGCTACAACTAGGACTTCTGCCTTCTCGCACAGGATCTTGTGGACGAGTCATGGGATAAGCGGAATAGCAACCCCGGAGGCCATGGAATCACGAGAACATTGACCCTCTCCGCTTGCAGGCAAGGGTGATGAGCAAAGAACCGAGGAAGCTGTGTGTTGTCTCAATGGGAGAACAGGTCGATTACGGGAGACCCAAAGCGGCGGGACAGCTTGCGGAAGATGTCCGGGTGAAGGCACCATTCTGAGTTGTCTATTTGTGTCCTGCTCAGCCAGTGCGCGGTTACGTTCGTCATCCCGGAGATGTGCTGTGCCCGGAGTGAGAGGAGGTGGCTCCCCGCCCAAGTCATCAACCGGGATGCCTCGTCCATCAGTTGTTTTGAGTGGGTGCCCCGTTTGCGGTTCACGTGTGCCTTTGTTGTCACATTGTCCGTCTGGACCAGCTCCATTGCTTAGGGCCAGGGTATCTACGGGACCGCCTCCTGCTACAAGTAGCTTCCCACCAGCCAATACGTTCGCAGAGAGAGGGCCTCCTCAGGGTGCCGTCCGCCAGGCAACATCAGCTGGTGACCCACAGGGGGAGAGCCTTCTCTGTGGCGGCACCCACCCTTTGGAATGACCTACCCCCAGAGATTCGCACGATATCAGACCTCCGGACTTTTCGCCAAGCCCTGAAAACACATTTATTCCGTCTAGCTGGGCTGGCTTGACCCCATCTGTTTTGGTTTTTAATTAGAACTTAGTTTTAATGGGTTTTTAAATTAGGCCGAAAATTATTTAATTATTTTAAATTGTTTTTTAAAATTTGTAATGTTCTGTTTTATCCTGGCTGTTCACCGCCCTGAGTCCTGCCAGGAGAAGGGCGGTATACAAATTTAATAAAATGAAATGAAATGAAAATGAGAGGGCCAAATCGGGATGTGGAGGTAGGCCTCTTTGAGGTCCACTGAGGTCATCCAATCCCCCTCTCGAATGCATTCCAAGATAGATTTCAGGGACTGCATTTTGAACTGATGGTAGAGGATGTACTTGTTCAATTCTTTGAGGTCCAAAATCCCCCGGCATCCACCGGAATGTTTTGGAACCAGGAAAAATATTGAATAGAAACCGGTCCCACGATGTTCTGTGGGAACTGGCTCTATGGCACAAATGTCCAGAAGGTGCTTTATCTCTGCCTCCATAGTCGACGTTTGGTTGGGTTAGACGACACAGGGCACTGGATGAACCTGTTGTGGGGGCATGAGCGAAGCTCCAAGGTTAAACCCAACTGGATCATCTGGAGCACCCATGCGTCCGACGTCATTGCTTCCCATTGGGTTGCGAAGTGCTGAAGGCGGCTGCCAATGGGAAGGTGATGGAGGGCGTCATTTGCCTCATTGAAAGGCACGGGTCCCCGTGCCTCTGAAGGGACACTTGACAGGGGCCGAGCGCCTGCCTCAATCTCAGAAGGAAGGTCTGTCGTAGGAACGGTCAAATTCCTGGGATGACTGTCTCCTGGCGAAGGACCCGCTGGGTCCGGCATCCGTACGAAAGGGCTGCCTCTGGCTGTATGAGGGAGTTTTGCGCTCGGCCCACTGGTATGACGAGGGCATGACCTTGCGCTTGTCCTTATCTTCCATGAGGATTGGGTCCAACGCCTCCCCGAAGTGATGTGTCCCTTTATACGAAGCCGATGCAAGCCTCCACTTAGACTTCACGTCCGCCCTCCAGTGTCTCAGCCACAGCAGACGCCTGGATGTCACCGATGAGACGAGGGCACGAGACATAAACTTGGCAGCCGTAAGTGAAGCATCAGGCCACCACATTGTGTGTCTTGTGAACTGTGAGTTCTGCCTCCAGTCCTCTGTCTGAAGGCCGTCGGCGATGTCCTCAGACAGGAGCGAGGATGACGATGTTAAGTTCGCTACAGGAGTATCCACCACTGGCAAGGCCAAGGCGTCCTGGAGAGATGGGGCCGAGCAGTATAACTTATGGTCAAGACTGGTAGGCGTCGGTAAAGAGGACGGCAGGTTCCAGGACCACTGTACAACTTTTGTGAAAAGTTGAGGACACGGAATGTATGATTGTTCAGTTTTAGGAATGTTGAACAGAGTATTGTGCGGTTGAGATGCTGTTGGTGGATCGGAGAGACCCTCTGAGGTGGCCATATGAGTAGAAGCCTTTGCCTTGTCTAGCAAGGACTTAAATAGAGACAAGAAATAGACCAGTAAAGGCTGGTCTGTCAGGAAGAAGGCCGTCATCGTCGGAGAACTCCATGTCCCTTTGGGCCTCCTCATCCTCCAGTGAGGAGTCCTCAGCTTGTGCAGAGTCTAACTGAGATGAATAGCGGTCTGCCTGGTCATTGTAGCGAGATGTCTGAGGAGCCAGAGGAGGAGGTGGAGGTGGTGGGGGTGGTGGAGGAGGAGGAGGAGGAGGAGGAGGAGGAACAACAGCCACAGAAACTGGCCTGTACAATAAAGGTTGGTGTGCACTAGCTGCCAAGGTCTTGGATATAGTTTGAGAAATGAGAGTCTCGATGTCACAAGCTAGCATGACATGTGGAGTTCCCCTCGGGTGGAGCCCCGCAGCTCTGGGGGTGTAAGTAGCCTCTGGAGGAGGGCATTGAGTAGGTGGCCGAGTATGAGACAAGTCCACCGGAACTGCGATGTCGTGCGAGAGGGCAGTGGGAAGATTTACCCCTGCAGGTATAGGAGAAGAGCCGATCACCGAAGTGTGACTTTGGCACACCAAAGGCATGAGCCCAGAATGGGGAGCCGAATGCACCACAGGGCCGGCAGTTGGCACGATTGCAGGCGAGGCAGTTGACTGAGCCTCTTGCTGAGCTTGATCAAATAGTCGCTCGAGCGCCTTATGACGTCTGTTGGCATCCTTGGCGGCAGCCGAAGAAGCTGTGCGACTCCTCGTTGAAACAGCCGGAACAGCAGTAGTCTCAGACTTACCCCTTTTTTGTCTTTTTCTTTGCAGGTCCTGGAGAAGCTGGAGCCTCAGAAGGCCCAGAACTGTGCTCCAAGTCGGAGGAGAGCTCACAGTCAGACATGTTGACAATGCTGAGGATACAAGGAGAATAAAAGGAATTAGGTGTATGACACACTGGAAAGGTAGGCATGCTTCATTTCCTCCTTTGGTTTTTTCTTTTTCTTTTTTTAATTATTATTTTTTATTTTTTAAATATGTAATAATTTATTCCCATTAACCAAAGGCTGGTTGGTGACAGCCAGTCCCCCCTTCTGTTTTTAGCACAGACTGACTCAAACCTGTGCCAGGTAAGATATATCAGCCAATCATGCATCCAGAAGGGGGCTGCTTGAGAATAGAGGCAAGGGATAAAATTCCCCCTCAAAAAAAAAATTGTATCCTGCAATTGGCCTTCCTGACAGCAGAGGGAGCCAGAGCAGCTTCCTTGTTATTACTGCTACAAACTGGCCCCAGATCAGAGCAAATAATTTCCTCCAGCCACAGTTTTGTGCTGGCAAAGTAAGCATTTCAGCCCCAGCTTGTCATTGTAGAGTTGTAAGGGGCACAGAAAGAGGCAGGGAAGCTCCCAATGGGGCTGCGGCGCTGTTGCCGGGCAGAACTGTCACCAGGAAGCAGTCTGCACCTGCGCAGCTCTCTCCCAGGCAAAATTAAGATATGGGCTTACTGAGCATGTGCAAGCCTGTTGCTGGGCAGAAAAAATGGCCATAGGAATCGGGAAGCGTGCTTCACCATAATGGTGGCCTCGTTACACAGGCACTTGCATGAATCAGCGAAAAACGGCCATAATTGATGCTCCGATCCTTCCCACACACCGTAGGTGTGCAGCTACTCAAAAGTAGCCCTTGCGCCAGGAAAACAAACGATCAGGAAGAGTGTGCCACTGAGAGCAGGGCAGGGACTCTAAAATGGCAAATTAGGCTCAAAACGAACACGAGTTTGCTGCTGAGAGCAGGGCAGGGTCTCATTAGCCGCCCCTACAGACGTGCTTGATAATCAAGAAGAAGGTACCTTGGCCAGGCAGAGCTTCTTATTAAGAGATAAATAGATATGGCCAGACAGGGTAAAGATTAAAGCTTACCCAACAATTGGCAATGAGGCTCAGAAATGCAGAAAAAAATTCCTTACTAAATTCAAACCAAATTGAAAGTGTCCAAATCGAAATACAACTGAGGGCAAGTCCAGTCCAAGGTCAGAAATATAAGAATCCAAAAACGAAGAATTTATTCCAAAGTCCAGACACCAGAGATGAGCAAAAACAAGTCTAATTAGCTGACTGAGTGAATAAAATCTGAGCCTCTGACAAGCAAAGGGGGCTAGTCCAAGAAATTTAAAGACACATACACTCAGTTCTGACTGCTAGACTGTGGAATAATCCTCGCTTTTGGATTCTCCAAGCAGCATGCTGGAGAATGAGATTTATGGGATACAAACCTGGAACTAAGGGATTCAGGTTTATAGACAAACACAATAGATTTATAATATCCAGAACAGCAGTTTTTCACGAACATGCCAACTGGTCAAAGATACACCTAAATGAAGTGTACTCCAATTGGGGACAACCAAATGATAAACTAGATGAGGCTAATCAAACCGTAACGGGGAATAGGGAACAAGGAAAACACAAACCAAAACACCAGGAAGTAAATACCAGAGAGTGGAAGGAAGATCACCCAATCATAAAGTTAGACACACTCACAAAGAAGGAAGCCAGATATTTACACGAAACAGAGATGCATCCAGACAGACCAATTAGAACAAACAGGAACAGAACCCCAAAAAGGTTTGAGGACTATGTCTAGTCCATACAAACTGACACCATAACCCCAAACTCTTACGAAGAGGTAATCAATCTGCCCCAAGAGGAAAGAGTCAAATGGGAGAAAGCCATGGAGAAAGAAATGATCAGTCTTAGGGAGCTAAACGTATACACTTCCTCCAAAGTACCAAGTGATAAAACCCCAATTGGGACCAAATGGATCTTCAAAATTAAGACATTATAAGACAATAAAGCATTATATAAAGCCAGACTGGTAGCGCAAGGCTTTGCACAAAAATATCCTGATGACTACACTGACACTACTGTCAAAGTTGAGAGTGTCAAAAGTGCATTAGTGATAGTATCCATCTTGGGGCTCGAGGTATATCAATTTGATGTACAGACTGCATATCTGCACGCAGAACTTGACAAAGAAATTTACGTTAGAGCCCCACCGGGGAAAGACACACAAAAGAGAGACACGTGGCTCTTAAACAAAAGCTTATATGGACTAAAGCAATCGGGGAAAAGGTGGTACGAATGTCTAGCCAAGATCCTCAGATCAATGGGTTTCACCGCCACTTCAGCAGACAACTGTTTTTTCATCAGGAAGGAAGGAACTTCCATTGAATATGTACTCATCTACATAGATGACATATTGTACACGGGTCACCAAAAATACAAATGTGATGAATTCGCTGATGAACTGGGTAAACACTTCACCCTGAAAACCTTGGGAAGGGTAAACAAGTATTTGGGAGTGCAAATCAACAAGACCGAAAAGGGGTTCCGAATTTCACAGAAAGACAAAATCATAGAGGTTTTACATAAATGCAATATGACGGATGCAAAACCCAGTGAAACACCAATGCAACCGGTCTTCTTAAAGAACATGTATAATGAAGCCATCGCATTCAACGACAACATGCTCTACAGGTCTATTTTGGGGTCCCTACTGTATATTGCAAACTGGACAAGGCCAGATATCACCCTGCCCGTCAATCTCCTATCCAGGCACATCTGCAAACCACATATCACTGGGAGGCCATCAAACGAATACTCAAATACCTGAAACACAATTTAAATGCTTGTCTATGTCTGGAACCAGAAAACTCCAAGGAGCCAATTCTAACTTGTTACGCTGACGCTGACTGGGCAGAAAGCAGGTAAAAAGCAGAAAGAGCACATCTGGGTATGTATTTTTCATCAACAATAGTCCGGTGCATTGGTATACAGGCAAGCAAAACTAAGTGGCCACTTCCACTGCCGAAGCAGAATACATATGCTTGTCCAAGGTGGCCAATAACTTAACTTGGTTCGATGACTTACTCTCCAGCATCTGGGCTGAACCCACGTATCCAATCATCATACACGAGGACAATAAAGCGGCCATTGATATATCCAAGGCAGATGCAGTAGGCCAAAGGTCAAGGGATATTGACATCAAACACAAACATGTCAGACAGCTTTTGAACATTGGGTTCATTAAAGCCATGCATTGCGAGACTGAAGAACAAACAGCTGATATCCTCACTAAACCACTGCAGAATAAACAACATGCTTATTTAACATCAAAACTGTGTGTTCACTGGTAACACGCCTTTCTCATGATTAACACACACACCAATCTCTGTTAGGCATTTAGAGGAGGTTTTGTCACATATAAATGCCTAACACATAGCCCATGTGCCAGGCAGCGTGGGAAAGTAAGGGTTAACATGAACCACTCCCACACACCTTCTACCCCCAACCCCTCCTTACCTTGACTCCGCCTCTGAGGTATATAAGCTGCAGGACACTTCAGATTCAACGCTGAGGTCTTGTTACTCTTATTCTTCCATTGCATCTGTCATCAAACTGGTCAGTTGGCTGGACGTTGGTGGATTTTCACCCCTGGGGGGTGACCCTAGGTCATCGGCTTTACTGGTGGGGTCTTAAGTTAGGACAGCGTTTTTGCCTGGAGGAGTCTTGTGCTCCCTGCTGCCCTCAGCCAACCTATTTATAACTGCCATTTATATAGCCGTTGGTGGAGCTTCGCACTCCCTAATTTTAGCCACTTGTCAGTTCTTTAAACAGGAGCGCCTTTTTCCCCGGCAATTTAACAAGCTGATTCTCAGCTGATTGAGACAGCCGCTGTTTACAAGTGGAGCTTTTGCGCTCCCTAAAGAGCACAGCTTTGCTGCTTTTACCGTTTACCGCCCCTCAGCTGATTTATATTGCCACAGCCTTTGAAGTGGAGTATTTTGCTCCCAGCTGTTTGCTGCTTGTCGCAAGGGTCTTATAGCTGGCACAAACGATTAGCCTTATTATAGAATTGGCTCATAGACCTGAATTTACTGGCCAACATATCAGCTGTTCTGGGGATTCTGATCAGCTCAGTAAGGGAGCTGCGCGCTCTCTGAATGAAGCTCCGGCCACCATTTTGTTTAAGGGCAAAGCGGCACGTTGAGTGTGTTTCAGGACCTCCAGCCTTTTAGGCTGTGTCTACTAGCCTGGTCTCATATTTATTACAAAGAAATTTGATATTTCAAGTGCAGACTGCAAAGCCTGATTTTTGTGTTACACACATTGAAACGAAGTTGCCCCTTACCTGAAGTACATTTAGTTTGGGAATTTGACAATTTACTGATACTCAATTGCCTTCATTGGCAAGAAGTATATATTATTTTATCCTACTTATCATGGCCAATCATGCCTAAGGCTCTGGCCAAATCGAAGCATGGACGCCAGGCCACAGTACGTGACCAGTCTATGTCTTCCAAACAGGAAGAGACCAGGCATGCATTAAGGGATGGAACACCCATCACACCGCATTCTGAAAAATTTGCTAAGCGCAAGGAAAAGCCTCTACGAAAGCCTGTAGTCAAGGCTAAAGATAAGAGTCTTGCACCAACTATAATGGCCAGGATTTCTCCAGGAGAATCTAGGTGAGACATATTTATTTATTTATTTATTTAAACTTTTATACCGCTCTTCTCCTTTCGGACTCAGGGCAGTGAACAGCCATAATAAAACAATTATACAAAAAAGTTACAACTAATTATTTAAAATAAATTATATAAAATTTGGCCCATATAGATTAAAATATTACAATTTAAAATCAATGTTGAATTTTAAAACCAAATAAAATCAGTCCAGCCTGGCTAACTGAAAAAGGTGTGTTTTCAGGGCCCGATGAAAAGTTCAGAGGTCTGGGATCACTCGTATCTCTTGGGGTAGATCGTTCCAGAGGGTAGGTGCCACCACAGAGAAGGCTCTCCCCCTGGGAGTTGGCAGCCGGCATTGTCTGGCTGACGGCACCCTGAGGAGGCCCTCTCTGTGGGAGCGAACTGGCCGGTGGGAGGCAATTGGTGGCAGAAGGCGATCCCATAAATACCCCGGCCCTAAACCATGGAGCGCTTTAAAGGTGATCACCAACACCTTGAAGCGCACCCGGAAGTCCACCAGGAGCCAATGCAGCTTGCGCAGGAGAGGAGTCACATGGGAACGCCCCGTCGCTCCCATAATTCCCCGCATGGCCGCATTCTGCACCAGTTGGAGCCTCTGGGTGCACCCCAAGGGGAGCCCCATGTAGAGAGCATTACAGTAGTCCAGACGAGTAGTGACGAGAGCCTGAGTGACCGTGCGTAAGGAGTCCCGATCAAGAAAGGGATGCAACTGGTGTATCAGGTGAACCTGATAGAAAGCCCCCATGGCCACGGCCGTCATATGCTCTTCTAAAGACACTGTGAGTCCAGGAGGACGCCCAAGTTGCGAGCCCTTTCCGTGGGGGCCAATGATTCGCCCCCAATAACCAGCGATGGCACCAGCTGGCTATACCGGGACGCCGGCAGCCACAGCCACTCGATCTTGGAAGGGTTGAATCAAAGCCTGTTTCTCCCCATCCAGACCCGCATGGCCTCCAGGCACTGGGACATCACTTCCATGGCATCGTTGGGATGGTCTGGGGTGGAGATGTATAGCTGAGTATCATCAGCGTACTGATGGAACTCCAACCCAAAACCACGGATGATCTCACCCAGCGGCTTTACATAAATGTTGAACAGGAGTGGCGAGAGGACCGACCCTTGCGTCACCCCACAGACAAGGCGCCTCGGGGTCGACCGCTGCCCCCCTGTCAACACAGATTGCGACCGGTCGGAGAGATAGGAGGAGAACCACTGTAAAACGGTGCCCCCCACCCCCAATCCCTCCAACCGGTGCAACATGATACCATGGTCGATGGTATCAAAAGCTGCTGAGAGATCTAACAGGACTAGGATAGAGGAATAACCCCTACCCCGAGCCCTCCAGAGATCATCCACCGACGCGACCAATGCCGTTTCCGTGCTGTACCCAGGTCTGAAACCGGACTGGAGCGGGTTTAAATAGACAGCTTCATCCAGGTACTGGGGAAGCTGCCGCGCCACCACACTCTCAACAACCTTCGCAATAAAACGAAGGTTGGAGACTGGACGATAGTTAGCCAAAACAGCCAGTTCCAGAGAAGGCTTCTTGAGGAGGGGCCTCACCACCGCCTCTTTCAAGGCGGCCAGTACAACACCCTCACTCAAGGAAGCATTGATAATCCTCTGGAGCCAGCCTCGTGTAACCTCCCGAGAAGCCAGCACCAACCAGGAGGGACACGGGTCCAATAAACATGTGGTCGCGTTCAGCCGTCCCAAGATCCTATCCACGTCCTTGGGAGCCACAGGATCGAACTCCTCCCAGGTAACATTCTCAAGACCTGCCTCCGTCATCTCACCTGAACTAACCCAGTCAGCGGCCAAGTCTTCCCGAATCTGAGTGATCTTATCATACAGATACTGTACAAAGTCCTCAGCTCGACCCTGCATGGGGTCATCCCATGCTCCCAGATGGAGGAGGGAGCGGGTCACCCTAAACAGGGCAGCTGGGCGATTCTCTGATGATGCAATAAGAGCAGCAAAGTAGTTAGATTTCGCCATTTTTATCGCTACTAGATAGGTCTTAATATGAGACCTTACTAGTGTCAGGTCAGATTCGGATCGGCTGGCCCCCCAAACGCTCTCTAGGCGTCTTTTCCGGCTCTTCATCTCCCTCAGCTCCTCGGTAAACCAAGGAGCTAAGTGAGTTCGGTACCGGATCAGAGGCCGCAAAGGCACAACATGGTCCAAAGCCCCAGCAGCTGTGCTATCCCAGGCAGCCACTAGGTCTTCAGTTGAGTCGAGAGCCAGAGTCTCAGGAAATGGCCCAAGCTCCACCTGGAATCTGTCAGGATCCATCAGGCGCCTGGGGCGGAACCACCTAATTGGTTCTGCCTCCCTGCGGCGGGGTGAAGCGGTTAGAAAGTCTAGTCGAAGGAGCGAGTGGTCAGACCATGACAAGGGTTCGATGACTATATCCCCTATATTGAAGCCACTCGACCACTGATCAGAGACAAAAACTAAGTCCAGAGTGTGCCCGCCCGTGTGAGTGGGGCCGTGAATTAACTGAGTCAGGTCCATGGCCGTCATGGAAGCCATGAACTTCCGAGCCACCTCAGACGCTTCGCCGATGGATGGCAGGTTGAAATCCCCCATGACCAAAAGCCTGGGGGTATCCACCGCCACCTTGGCTATAACGCTGAGCAGCTCGGGCAGGGCCATTGCCACATGGCAGGGAGCCAGGTACCTGATCAACAAGCCCATCTGCACCCCACAACCCCACTTCACACAGATGGACTCACATCCGGCTATCTGTGGTACAGTGGTTTCCCTCGGATCCAGACTTTCCCTTATAATAACTGCCACTCCCCCACCCCTGCCCTGAGCTCTCGGCTGATGGAATGCGTGGAATCCTGGTGGGCACATGTCCACGAGGGGAACTCCCCCCTCTTAGCCCAACCAGGTCTCTGTGATACCTGCCAGATCCGCTCCCCCCTCCTGAATGAGATTATGGATGAGGGGGGCTTTATTTATAACGGACCTGGCATTGCACAACATCAGCTGGAAGCTCTGGCCCTGAAAATCTGAACAACCTGGGGAACAGGTAAAGCCTTGGGGACCGGAGTCCACAATCGCTCTAAGATAGCGGGTGCGTACTCCCCAAATACGATATGGCCCCCTACTTCTTCCGTATCTGCCCCTCCCACTCATTGTAATGATGGAACAGCCCTCCTTAAATGGAACTCCAACCCCCTCCCTGACCTCCACATCTATATCCCTGGTGATGTAGCCCTGTGCTGGGTCTGGTCTTGAGCCCGGTGGATTTCCCCCCCAAACCCCCCCCTGGTCCCCCCCAAGCCTCTTAAAATATTAATTAAAAACCGACTTTAAAAACCCGTCAAGTTCTTCTTTGCCGCATGCCATCTCTCCGGGTTCCAGAACCCGTCATCAAGATAGGCCCTTGATAACGAGGAGGGCCAGATCTGCGAGAGGGGGGAATCTCGCAGAAGATAAAGCTCGTTCACCGAATACATCTAGCATCAAGGGGGGGTAAAAATCCATGGCTAATAACCAGGGGGCAAGTTCGATGTTATAACAGTCTGAAGGAGTGTGATATTGAGCTTCAATGGAACTTCAATGGGACTCATAGGACCTCATTGCCCTCTCACGGCAATGGCAGGAGGAAAACACTGTTCGATCTGGTAAAGGGTGACCTGGCTCCCCTCTCACGGCAGCTGGTCAACCTAGATTGTCCAAAACCAGAATTAAACAGCAGCAGCAGACCGACTCCATCAGACTTGCATCCCCAAATGTAACCCTCCATTCAATAGAGAGAAAGAATGGGATTAAGTCAGTCCTCAGAGTCCAGCCAAGTTCAACTGCAGAGACCTCAAACAACCATAAATCCAGGGAGGTCAAGATGGAACTAAGATATTGTTCAGCAGGCCCAAGCAGCATGACATCGCCAATAGGCTTAATCCCTGATAAAGCCTTAAACGGGCTTCAGGGAAATGGTAAATGGTGGGGAGGAGCAGAGGCAGCCAAAACGCCACAGGGGGAAACCCTTCAGTCCTGATCCGGCTTCCCCAATCCCTCCCAGGTCTTTCTTGTGGCCATACTGCTCTCTTCGCCCTAAACCTCCATAAAACCTCATGGAGGTCTCTGGGATGACCAAGGGGCCAACAATACCCCATATCGCTGATTCCGGATCAGTTGTCCCTACAAGACTTCCCAGTGTCTGTTGAAGCAGCTGAATTATGGGGATCTCCTCCACCTGAGGGGTTTAGCAATAATGTGGAGTCTAGCGCTCCCACTGTGTCGGTGGTTCATCCACCTATATATTCTGTTCCGGTCCGAGCCTCTACGGAGGGGAGAGCTCAGCGCAATCATTGCCACGGCAGGACCGCTCTTTGAGCCAGTCTGCCTGAACTGCTGAAGATACAGCAGCATCAGCGCTCTGCGCCTTGACAACCGAGGCAGGAGAGCTCCAGTGAGCCGGTCTGCCCACCTCATGAGGTAAGGTGCCTGATTTGTCCAATGGTATTGGAACAGAGGCAGGAGAGCTCCTGGCGAGCCAGGCTGTCTTCTACTAGAGCGCAATGTGGCAAAAGCACCCTGCTTCCCTATAACCGCAGCGGGAGAGCTCTTTGTGAGTCAGTCCGCCTGATATCAGAGACTAAGTGTCTGCACGCTCAGCACTATGTCATCTGTGACAGGAGAGAGATTTGTGGGCCAGGCAGCCTTTTTACTAAACGCAATGCACCTATAACGCCATGCACCATGGCAGCAGCAGTGGAAGAGCGTCTTGCAAGCCAGCCTGCCTTGTAATCGTACACCAGCAAAAGCTGCACCCTGAGTTATGTTAATTGGTGCAAGGGAGCTCTTTGCGAGTCAGACTGCTTCTGACTGGAACATACCGCAGCGGCAGCGCCAAGCTCCATTACAGCGACTGTGGAAGGGCTCTTTTGAGCCAGTCCTCCTGGTAATCGGAGGTAAGCGGCTGCTGCATCCTGCACTATGCCAACTGTGGCAGGAGAGCTCTTTACGAGCCAGGCTGCCATCTACTGACTCACAAAGTGGCGTATATGCTCTGCACGATTGCTGCCGTGCCGAGACGACTCCCCTTGGGCCAGTCTGCCTTGTAACTGGCAGCATGTAGCTGCTGCGACCAGTGCTATATTAGCTGTGGCAGGAGTGTTCCTTGCAAAGGAAGGCTGCTTTTTACTGAAGAGCAACTTGGCGTTAGCGCTCTGCTTCCTTACAGCCACGGCAGGAGTGCTCCCTCAGAGCAGGTCCACATTCTAACAAGAGAGTGACTGATGCACCCAGTGTTGTGTCTACTGGGCGGGAGAGTTCCTGGTGAGCCAGGCTGCCTTTGGTGGTAGTGCAGCGCAGTGAAGCCACCCTGTGCTGTTACAGTCACGGTGGGAGGACTCCTTCAGAGCCATTCTGACTTATCTCATGAGGTAACTGCCTGCTGCACCCAGCACTGTGATAACTGGGCTGGAGAGCCCCTTTCGGGTTCAGTTCCCAGTTTTCTCTCAACTGTAACACAGTAGAGACGTTCTAAATCCTAAAGTAAAGTGGCGCAATATGGACACCTTTCTGTAGCTGCTCAGTCGGCTGTCCCTTGTCAACTAATCTGCCTGGTAACAACATAGTGGGTGGGCCTAGCACCATTGGAGACAAGTGGCGCCTGCTCCTTAAGAACCTGTCTGCCGCTTAGCATTGGCAGAAAGGATTTTCCCCGCACTTACAGCGCTGGGGAGACAGGATATGAGCGGCATTAACTCACAGCAGTGTGTTGCTCTAGTTTTACGCACAGTACTCTACCATTTATCAGCGATCCATTCACCCTAAAGCCTTTCTCGTATTATTGTTCTCTTGGCAGGCATGGCAACCTTGAGGGGCAGGGCTCACTACTTAAGGAGTAGGAGGGCTAAGTCCTCCTACAAAATTGGCTGAGGTGACAACACCATGAGTGTTTAGGAACCGGTCCCCCCCCCCTCTTAATCATTTACCTGTCCTTGAGCCACGAAGTGGCATTAGGCAGCAGGGACAGTCAGCTTTTCACATATGTGTTGCTGCCTCGACAGATCTAATCTCTCTTTCTCAGCAGATAAGCAATACCTTTTTGTCACACCGACCTCGACTTCGATCCCCCCCTCCTCCCAGTACTGGGCTGGACCCAGAGGAGAAACACATTTAGCTGGTCCTTTGCACCATGCTTCCTTCATCAATCACCCGTAGGAATATTACAACTCTGTAACATAATATAGGGACAACTGCATAGGGGTCATGAGCCTTACTTGGTGGCTTCGCCAGAGGCCCTGTGGGGACTTTCATAGTCTTCCACCACAGGTTAGGCCAGTCACTAAGGATCTCCCACTTCGGAGATGATCCATTTCCCCACGGTCGGTGAATAGTGATGGGGCCTCTCGTCTCCAGATACTTCCCAGGTGTCACTCAGTCGGCATCTAATTTAATACTGATGACAGTTTCCCCGGGGCGACGTCTCACTTTCTGGCCATTCTCCAGGGTGTCTTTGTGACCTAGTAGTGAGAAGGCTTTCCTCCCTCTTGGAGGTTCAGAGTTCAATCCGGGATATTGGCAGTTGTTTCCTTAAAAGAGATGGTCCCACAAAGGGGCACCACCACCATCCTTGGGCAGGGAACGTGAACTGTCATTGGTAAAGGTCTCTGCCATTATATGAGCGCATCAGTCAAATATATGACTGATATTGATCTTACATTTTTAAATTTTGAATTTGTAATACCTTTTAACTATATGGGCCAAATTATTTAATTTATTTTAAAATTATTTTAATTTTTATATACATATGTTTTATTCTGGCTGTTCACCGCCCTGAGTCCGAAAGGAGAAGGGTGGTATAAAAGTTCGAAAAAATAAATAAATAAAATAAATAAATGTTTGTGGTTTCATCATCCACTTCCCCATTAGCGACCCACCCTTGAGTCTCGCTGGCCATTGGTTGGTGATGATTATGGGTCAGTGCAGTTGGCCTAGGGACCCCTTCAGGGTTATATAGTAGCGGAACATTCAACCAGAGCGGACTGTTATAGCTCCGGAGGGTGGACCAGCAGTTCTACTTCAGACAGCTCTTCCAGCAGCAACGAGGGTGACCTTCCCAGGAGTCACATGGTGGCCGATCAGTTTGGCCATGGGAGGTCTTGTCCTTCTGCACTCATTTAACATAGTGGACCATCTCTCTGGATGACGGTCCTTTACTCCAATGCTGTACTATGCAGTCTCTTGTCGGCACCCCCACTGATCAATGGGTTGATGGTATCCTTCTACTTTCCTGAGTGAGTGGGTATCTACGCCACCAATAATTTTCTGGATATGGGTAGCTTCCAGTCATCCTCACCAATATGGTGGAGTTCATACTCATAGAGTCGTATTGACTGAGGAGGTCATGGTTCACAGACCTCATTAGTTTATTGGTGTCTCCTCCTTAGAGGATCCCGTGCACCCCCGATTGCCTCAGCCAGGGGGGTGATTGGGTACCAAGAACCTCAGTGGTTACAGATGACTGCTTGGTGGTTGAACGGGATGCTCTGCAGCAGGACCACACCCTGGCCGGCCTCAGTGCTTCATACTATCCCGGCTGGTCTCAGTGCTTCATACTATCCAGGCATCTCGGCGGTCATCAAAAGACCAGATTTGTTAGCCTACTTGGCGGACCTTTCTTCCTGGGGTGAATTCCAAGGCTTCTCCGCTCTGCGAGCTTCTGTGGTGCAGGTCCTGATGTTTTTCCAGACTGGAATGGACAAAGGTCTTTCTCCCACCCTACGGAGTCAGGTGACCGCTAGTTCATCAATCCTGACGTACAATTCCACTCATTCATCATGCACCATTTGCTGATTAGTAGATTCCTCCGAGGAGCAACGAATCTTTGTCCTCCAGTTCTATGTCGGTACCCCACTTGGGACCTTTCACTGATGTTGGACACTCTTACAGGGTCTCCGCATGAACACTGGGTTCTGCAAGTCTACAACTTTTATCCAGTAAAGTGGCTTTCCTAGTTGCTATAACTTCTGTGCGGCGAATTTCTGAGACCGCTGCATTGTCTATCGGGGTTGATTTGTGTGTGTTCCATGCAGACCTTGTGGTCCTCAGGTTGGGACCTATAGTTGTGCCTAAGATTAACTCTCTTTCATCGTTTGCAAGAGCTGGTTCTTCCAGATTTCTGCCTGTGTCCTTCCAATTCATTGGAGGGATGATTGCACACATTCAGATCTACCTCCGGAGGACTGCTGATATTCATCGGACAGAATCATTGTTCAATTCCTGTCTCCCTGCTTCTTTAGGGCACAGAGAGACTTCTTCAACGATTGGTAGTTGGATCCAAACTACGCTTACTATGGCATACAAGCTCTGGTCTTTGCTGCATGACAGCTCATTCTATTAGAAGGGCTGCAACTACAGCTGCCTGGGCCTCTCAGGCTTTGTTGCTTGCTATCTGCAGGGCAGCTACTTGGTCTTCTCATTCCCCCTTTGTTAGGCACTATAAGTTAGGTAAATTTGCCTCCGAGGAGGCTGCCTTTGGGGAGGAGAGTGTTACAGGGTGTTGATATGCGGGGGGAGTCTTCTGCCCAGACTGTTCCCTCCCATGAGCTGGGACAATGAACTTTGGTATGTCCCATGTCTGGCTGCTGTCTCCACCTTCAATGGAGAAGGGGTGTTGGTCCTACCTAATACACCCCTTCTCGTTGAGTGGAGACAGCAGCCAGCCTCACCCTTTCATCAGTCTGGTCACTAATGTTATTACTGTTTTCTCTCACATGTTGTTTCTGTTTTCTTCCACACTCCGAGTCTGTCTTCCTCCTTTGACAAAAGCTGGGAGACCCTAGCAACAGGGACGGAATTTAACTGATTTGACAGACTCAGTCCCTCATTCTGACCAATGAGCACAACCCATGTCTGGCTGCTGTCTCCACTCAACGAGAAGGGGCGTATCAGGTAGGACCAACGCCCCTTCTCTCTTCTGTCTCAAAGTTGCTTTTATCATTTTTCACAAGCAGATGGGCTACATTTGCATAACATACTAGCACATAGTTAACATGTGTTAACTGAACCATGATTCATCAGCTAAATTGCCTGGGTTTTGCATAATGCATCAATTAATGAACAAGTAACCCATCATATTTTATCCCAGCAAATGGCTATGCACTTACATGGTACAAATTCCCTTTGTAAGTACTATGTCTGCCATATGCTAAAAATTGAACCACCCTTCCTATAGCTATCAGCCTAAAGTTGTCGTTAGCCACTCCAGTTATAACATTTTCCGTCTTCCCTTGACACCATTTTTTCCATGAAAACAATCTAGCAATCAGTTATATGGCCAGAGGTGGCATCTGTCCACTCAAGACAGATCTTAAGATTCTCTCTCCTCACATTGACGTTCATAACTATTTTGCCTTGAATCATAGGAAAAACTAGACACCCTATCAAATCTTATGCAGGCAATTTCTAAACTATCTTAATCCTTTTTTCAAACAGTATTAGATCTCTGTAAAACAGTACTAGTCCATTCTTTACAAGTAGTCCTCAACTAACAATAGTTCATTTAGTGACTATTCAAAGTTACAATGGCACTGAAAAAACTGACTTATGTGGACCCTCATGGTCATGTGATCAAAATTCAGATGCTTGGCATCTGGTTCACATTTATGGCCGTGGCTACATCCCAAGATCATGATCCCCTTTCGCAACCTTCTGACAAGCAAAGTCAATGGGGAAGCCGGATTCACTTAACAACAATTATTACTAACTTATCAATTGCAGTGATTCACTTAACAACTGTGGCAAGAAAGGTCATAAAATGGGGCAAAACTCACTTAATAAATGTCACTTCACAACAGAAAAGTTGGACTCAATTGTGGTCGTAAGTTGAGGAGTACCTGTATTATTCTCTCTGTTATATTCTGTGTCCCTTTACCATGCCTGCCATCTATTCCCAAAATAGCAGGTTTTGTGCTGTTTTAGAAGAGAATTTAGACCCATGCTCAGAGATACCCATATTGAGAGATTACAGGTATGCAATATTTCCACACCTAAAACTTACTGACGGATGCCTTAATATGCTGTCACAGGCTCCTGTCTACATTCATCTAACCTTGCTCCATTCCACTAATTGTTAGTTGTTTTCTTGCCCACAATCAAGGCCTGGTTAGAAGGGAAACTAAGTTGGGTAATTAAACAATCTACTAATTTAAGGTGACCAGACGTCCTGCTTTTGGCGGGACAGTCCCGATTTTCAACAATTTGTCCCGCATCCTGCGGCGTTTTAAAAAAGTCCCGATTGGCGGGAGAACGCATTTGCTCACCCACCCACTCCCAATCTATTGTTGCCTCCTGAGTCCCAGCTGATGGCTAGAGGGGGAAAAAAACCAGTTTAAATTCTACAATAAAAAAGATGAAAGGGAAGAAAACCAACCCCAAACAAATATAAAGATATCAAGATAAAGAATGAATTGTTAAACTTTAAAGAATAAAAGAGAACAAATAGCAATAAATAGCAATAATTAGAAACACACATACAAACATACAATGTATTTTCTTTGAACAGAGTATTTGGCCGGTTCACAAATTTAAACAGTGCTCAGTCATTTCACTTAAATGTACAATTTCTGTATTTCCTTTTTGCCATATTTATTCCTCATCTATTTTTTTAAAAAACCAATATTACCCTTCATCCTCATCTCTAATCTTAATCAAATTCAATTTTTCACTTCTATTCTATATTATACCCCTTCCCATTGTCATCTATTTTTATATCCATCCTCACATTGGTTAATTATGTAATATTACAGTTGTTCAATACAAATTCAACATTTTAATATAAATCAATTAGTTATATAACTATCTTTTTTGTACATTAATCAATATGAACATGAATATTTCAATTATTTCCATGCAATCCAATTTCTTACAAATCAATTACTGGTAATTATATTTACCAATAATAATAAACCAAATAATTTCCCCCATATATTCTTCCAAACCACAACTTAACCATTTCTGCTTTCAACACAATATATAATTAATAGTATCTCAATTATTACAATTTCCTAATTAAATAGAGCTTTTTCTTTTGTGTTTTAAAATCTTGAACTCTCCTCTTTTGCCATTTGCCATGAATTTCCCATTGTTTGCACCTACTTTTTTTGATGAGGAAAAAGAAATCTGCCTTTCCAACGTTGCAAGCAAAAGAAAAAGAAAAAGAAATCTCTCTCTGCCTCATTTTGTCACTTGCAGCAACAACCTACTTTAGTTTCAGTTTCATTTTCAGCTTGAATTGCACAAGGAGAAAAAAAAATGTGCTCCAGCAGCACTCTTTGCAGCTAGCAAAGAGACCCCTGCCCAAAACAGCTGAGAGCAAATCAGCTGAGAGTCGGGAGGCTGTTCAAATCAGCTTATGGTAATTAATCTATACTGAAGCTGAAAGGGGCTGTTTTTTCTATTTTTGCAGACACGAGTCTACTCATTTGTTTTCTTTTAAAAGGCATTTTTTTTCGTGACTCGGATATAAGCCGAGGGGGGCTTTTTCAGCCTGAAAAATGTGCTGAAAAACTCGGCTTATATTCGAGTATATACGGTAAGTGCGAAGACCGGTCAAAAGTACGAGGACCTGTCAGAAATCACTTTTTTCAGGCCTCTGGGTAGTCCTTCTGTGCACATGGACTACTCAGAGGGCTGAAAAAGTTATTTTTGACTGGTCCTCACACTTTTGAGCAGTCCTTGAACTTACGATTGTCCTCACATTTTATGCCCTATCTTATCACCATGGGGAAGAGAAGCAGCTATGAAATGAGTGACATGGTTGTTAAGAATGCTGCACGGGCATAAATGTGAGGATGGTCATAAGTGTGAGGACTAGTCAAAAGTGCGAGGACCTGTCAGAAATGACTTTTTTCAGCCCTCTGAGTAGTCCCTATAGAATAAAATAATACTATACATAATTTTTATTTATTTATTATATTTGTAAATTGTACTTATGTTGAAATTTTAAAAAATATATTACAATACTGTTTTTGCATTCTATGAACATTTTTGTTGCTTCATATAGAACAAATTTTTCATCAAGCCCCCCCCCCGCTCCCCGGCCGGGCAATGGTGTCCCTCTTTACCAATGTTAAAATCTGGTCACCTTATACTAATTGCTTTTCTTAAGTTGCTTCTTATTAAAACAGCAAAGGCCAGCCTCATTAATATAGGAGGATAGAATTTGTTAACTGATGCCACAAATTTTATGCTACCATATTTTCATGCCAACCCAAGGACTGGTGGATAGTATTTCAACCTGACTTGTGCCCAAAAGTCATTATATGATCTCCTAAAGGAAGAACGCTAATGGCTTTCACGTGTCAGCAATCATCTCCATAAATATCTTGATACATAAGCTTTCTTAGACACATGCAGGCTCCTTAATAAAAGCAAAGCAATCATTCCAGCCTTATTTCACTATATTAATTTTACTTCACCAATAATTTTATCTATCATTATTACCTTCCCCTCTTTTTTCATACGCATGCAAAATTAGCTTTTTTTTTAAAAAAACATACATTTTAATTAAAGTTAAATTAATTGAAAATAACTGTGCCAGTATTGGAAAGAAATCAAGTTTTCCATCTTATGTTAGGACAGTCATTTCCTGATATTTCTCAAGTTTGAGAACCATAACTTTAAATTGCTTTCATACTTGTAGTCTGTTGGGAGATGACTCATTAATCTTGTATTCCAATTACTTTTCTGAAGTAGAATTAATGCAGTTTATTTGGAAGTGATACATTCCAGAGAAAATATTTATAAAGATTTTTTTTTTAATCAAACATGAATGAATTCTAGGTTGGCTAAAAAGACACTCAAATGAGCTAACGACAAATATAGACTGGAATGTATTTTTCTTAAATAGGTTTTCAACTACTGAGGAAAGTTTTTTACTAATAGTTTGTTACCAAAGCCTCCAGCATACCTAGAACACAGGCTGCAATTTCAAAATACTTCCTAGTAGGCCCACTGAACATAGTTTACACATTGTATTGATAATATAAATGACTGCAGCATGTGTTGGTGCAGACCAAAACCTTTTTATTTAAGTGTGTAATTTGTTTAATTATTTTACATATTTTATTTTACAGAGTATATTTATCTATTTTTAATTGCTCTTAAGAACTATGAGGACTGACCATTTATTTTAAAAAGTTTATTAGTATTGTAAAACATAAATGTATATTCCATTTTTATTAGAATTCTTCAATACAACATATACAAAATTAAGAAAATTAAGATATAATTTTTTAAATCCTGTTTTTCTAAAATATAGAGAATAAGAAAAAGAATATAAAAAAAGAATATAAATATAAATCGATTACTTTTGCCCTTCTTAAGATGGTAATGGCCATCTTATTCTTTTCCCTTCCTCTTTGACCATTTAAATCCCCAAATGCATACAGTAAATCTTCAATTCAGTCTTTTCTTCTTTCAACAAAAAGTCCATATTAGGTTTCCTGTCTTTTAAAAATATCTTTATTGCTTTTTCTGACTAAATTGGTTGGCTTTGCCATTTCCTAAAGTTCTGTCATTTTATAATGCAATCTTCTACTGTGAGCATTTCATTATTTCTTCTTACAATAATCTTGCTACAGTTACGAATGTAATATTATAATAATATAATAATACATTATATATTGTAATGATATATGATATTAATATTGCTGATCAACTGTTTTCCCCAAACAAATAATTAGAATTGTTGAAAGACAAATAATGTCTTGCCCAATACAATAACAAATCACCACCAATATTGTTCCATTTCTGGGGAGGCAGAAAAAAGAGTTTCCTATTCTATTTTATTCCTATTCCTGTCTATGTTCCAGCTAGGTGGGAGTATTCCATTGACCTCGGCTCATCTCAGTAACTGCAGGTGGTCAGATCCACTTTGTGTTTGAATGTCTCAAAGGTGCTTTTTTTCAAGAGGCAACTGGACTTTCTGGTTTTTCTTTGAATACATTTAGCTTTTCATCAAAGACGCATCTTTCAGTTCTGACTGGATGGTGGGAAATGGAAGGATTTATACTCCTTGAAGACAGCTGGTCACTTGTATTCTTTTAGCAAGTCTTTGAGGCCACCTAGAGGTTTATTTGTGTCTTCAGGATTATCTGAGTAGTGCAAATGGGTGTGAACCCTCCTTGGAACGGTTGAAAGGACTGTGTTGTAGACTAGAGATAGATGATGTTGTATCCCTCCTCCTCTGTCGAGAGAGGACTGTTCAGTTTTGACATAGATGGACTCTTTGACCCCTCTTTCAAATCAGTGGTCATCTCTGTCCAAAATGTGGATTTTGCTGTATTCAGAAGAGTGGCCTTTGCTTTTAAATGCAGATGAACTGCTGAATCTTGTACTGGGGGATTTGTTCTCCTATGTTGTGCCATGCGTTTATGAAGTCCTTGTTTTGTTTCCTCAATGTACAGATCTGCACATGGCTCAATGCATTGTACTGCATATATCACGTTGCTTAGTTTGTGTCTGGGTGTTTTATCCTTGGGGTGGACAAACTTCTGCCTTAGTGTATTCTTGGGTTTGAAGAATGCACATATGTTGTGTTGGCTGAAGATCCTCCCGAGCTTTTCTGATATTCCTGCAATGTATGGAATGACAATGTTGCTTTGTTTATTGTTCTCTTCATTGTCTGTTATGAAGGAGCTCCTGTAGGGTCTTTTTTGAGATTTGATGAAAGCCCACTTGGGATAGCCACACATTCTGAGGGCTTCCTTTATGTGCTTTAGTTCTTTTTCTTTCCCATCTTTGCTGGTAAGCAGGCCTTTATCTTTGTGGTGCAGGGTTCTGATGATTCCCATTTCATGCTCCAATGGGTGGTGGGAATCAAAGTTTAAATATTGATCTGTGTGTGGGGGTTTTCTGTACACCTCAAAATTAAGGCTTCTGCCTTCTTTACTATGACTTGAAAAGTCCAGAAAGGCTAGAGTATTTTCCTCAACATCTTTTCACATGAATTTGATGTATCTGCCCACAGAATTGATATGTTTGATGATTCCTGTGTTTTGATCTTGACCCAAGAATCGTCCACATACCTATACCAGTGAGTGGGTGGAATTCCTGTGAAGGAGTCTAGGAGTCCTTCCATTCCCTACCATCCATTTAGAGCTGAAGAAGCTTCTTGGATGAGAAGCGAAATGTCTTCAAAGAAAAACCAGAAAGTCCAGTTGCCTCTTGAAAAAATCATTTTTGGGACAACCATGAATTGGATGACTGAGACTCTCCATAGACATTTGTGCTTGAATTATTCCTGCAGGGAAACCCAGGCTTATAGGGTATCTTGGAAAGTTGAAAAAGATGCTGGAAGAAGGCAATGGCAAAGTACTTTTGCATTGTTGCTAAGAAAACTGAGTCAACAAGAGTCCAGTTCAACTCAGGAGAGTGGATCCTTAGGACTTTATTACTATCTTTCTATAGTACATTAGCTCATTGTTTACTAAATTATCTCAATTGCCTGGGTTCATATAACAGTCTGAGTTACAAACTATATGATCTCACTGTAGATTACTTTTAACCTTTCCTAAAATGAAGGCTAGGGGAAGTTGTAGCTAAACTCAATGAATGTGTGTATATGTGTTATACATGCAGATTTGCATATACTTATACTGGGCTCAGTTTCACTTTTCCCCCTAAGAGCAAGGGTCTTCATTTTTCTTTGTTCTCATGCTTGATAACTGATGCATTATTGTGTGACACTCCTCAAAAACTGGGCTGTCTTAATGTATTATTATAACTGAAATAAGAGAACCTGTTGAGAAACAGTTTGAATCTGAAATGTGTTAGCTGGAGAGCACCAGGGAGCCTGGAAGTCAGTAGTGAAATCCAATTTTTTTTACTACCGGTTCTGTGGGCGTGGCTTGGTAGGCGTGGCTTGGTGGGCGTGGCAGGAGAAGGATACTGCAAAATCCCATTCCCTCCCCACTCCTGGGAGAAGGATATTGCAAAATCTCCATTCCCACCCCCATTCTGGGGCCAGCCAGAGGTGGTATTTGCCGGTTCTTCGAACTACTCAAAATTTCCGCTACTGGTTCTCCAGAACCTGTCAGAACCTGCTGGATTTCACCCCTGCTGCAAGTAGAATAGATTGCAGCATCTTGGCGGTAGGCACATGCACAGACTGTCTAAAGCAATGATGTGGCATCACATGTAAGTCCTATCTCTTTTGTATGTGCATTATGATGTTGTATATATGCACAAAATGGGTAGAGCTTGTAATGCAATGCTGACAAAAGAAGGCAGCTTGTACAGATGCCCAACAAAGGGGAAGGCTCCATAATAATGCTTTGGCTGGTGTAAGACTGGTTCCGTGTCTCAATGTCCTTGACTGATTTGAAAGAACTGAATAGTGGTTTGTTTGTTTATATGTTTTTGTGAGGGTTTTCCCCCTCAACTGGCCTTTCCCCACTTGCCTCTAACCTGTTAAGCTTCTATCAACTGTTTAAAACTGAAAGTAATTATTTCAAGCAAGTTTCTTATAGAGCATGATTTATTGAGCAGGAAGCAACAGATTTATAGGAATTTTAGCAACTGATTTATTACTCATGCAGAACTAATTTATTCTCTAAAATATCTTAGGGCAGAAAGATACTTAAAGACTTCTCTGTAAATTGCAATGGAGGCACACCTTTTTTGCAGATACCAGAATGGAAAAATTTGCACCTGTCTTTTTACCCTACAATCTGATTCTTTATCAGCCTGTGAAGTAATCATTAAATTGCCACACTACATCAAAGCCCTAGCAGCATTTTTTTTTTTTTTTTGCTGATTTTGCCAAGTCTTGTATGATCTTAATCTTGTCTGTAGGTCTTGACTGAAACAGGTTTCGGTTGTCTCTGGTTGTACTGATTTTAAAGTAGTTTTTTCCTCTCAAATCAACAACATCTAATCACAGTCATGGATAGTAAATCTCTTACACTTCTCCATATCCTTTAGGAAATTCTGGTGCTTATTGGCCACTTCTGATTGATGTAGGCTATTCTTCTACTACTTTTTTTCAGTCTTGTCTGTCTTCATTCTGTAACTGTCTTCTTAAGGAACTAGATAACCTGTGCTATTCATTTGCTGGCAAACAGACTACTCTGTAAAGTTTCCTGCCTCTCAAAATCCCTGGCAACGAAAATGAGAACAAAAAATCTATCTTTTCAGGCCCAAATAACAAGAGAGATTGGCAATATTATTTGAATTTACCAATGTTGGAATTGTTCTTGGATCGAGCCCAATAATTGTAATACACAAGCACGTGTATATCCAAAAGTCATTTATTTACATTGTATCTTTATCTTACAGGTATGTAGTTGGAATGGCCTCCAGACCGCATGGATGACCCTTAAGTACCCAAGAGGCGGAGCAAAGGTAAGGAGGGGTCAGTGGGTGAAGGGATCCCTGGGTAATTAACCCTTACATCTCTAGAACTCAAGGGCAGGCATTTATACCTAACAAATCCCCCTCTAAATGCCTGGCCGTAGGAATATGTGTGTTTTGATTATGATACATTGCACCAGATAATTTGACACCTAGTTTTGATGTTAAATATGTATGTTGTTTGTTTAACAGAGGTTTTGTTAGTATGTCTGCAGTTTGTTCTTCCGTTTCGCAATGTAATACTTTTATGAACCCAATATTAGAGAGCTGTCTAACGTGTTTGTGTTTTATGTCTATGTGTCTCGATCTCTGGCCTATAGCGTCTGCCTTTGATATTTCAATCGCTGCCTTGTTGTCTTCATGTATATTGATGGAATATGCAGGTTCAGTCCAGATGTTAGACAACAGGTCATCGAACCATACTAAATTATTAGCAGCTTTGGACAAACATATATACTAGGCTTCGGTAGTTGATGTGGCTACTAGATTTTGCTTAGCAGTATACCAGTGTACAGGGCTGTCATTTAGAAAGAATATGTACCCTGATGTACTCTTTCTACTTTTCACGTCCCCTGCCCAGTCTGCATCCGCATAACAAGTTAATACTGGCTTATTGGAGTGTTCTGGCTCTAGACATAAATACGCTTCGGCACTGTGTTTCAAGTACCTAAGTATTCTTTTTATGGCATCCCAATGATAAGTTGTGGGTTTACCAACATGTCTGGACAGGAGATTAACAGTTAGGGCAATGTCAGGCCTTGTCCAGTTCGCTATGTACAGCAAAGAACCTATGATAGATCTGTATAAGGTGTTGTTGTTAAATGGCTCTGATTTATCATACATATTTTTTAGGAAATCAGGCTGCATAGGTGTCTCACAAGGTTTTGCATCAAACATATAACATTTATGTAACAATTCTAATATTTTTTCTTTCTGAGACAGCCTGAAACCTTTACTAGTCTTGGTGATTTGTACCCCCAGGTATTTACCAACTTTCCCTAATACAGTGATGGCTAACCTTTTTGCCGTCACGTACCAAAAGCGGGGGGAGCGTGGGGGGTTGCGGGTGCGGGTGCCAACATCCATAATTCAACGCACCCGCCCTTCCGCGCATGCGCACATGATGCCCACACACTTCCCCCTGCTTTTGGCACATGATGGCACGGTGGGCCCTGTAGGCCCATTTTTCCACCTCCCCAGGCTCTAGAGGTTTTCTAGGAGCCTGGGGAGGGCAAAAACAGCCTTCCCCATCCCCTGGGAGGCCTTCCAGAGGCTGGAAACATCCAGTTTCCCAACTTCCGGTGGGACCGGAAGGCCTGAAAATCAGTTGGCCAATGCACGCATGTGTGCTGGAGCTGAGCTAGGGCAACACTCACATGCCCACCAATATGGCTCCGCGTGCCACCTGTGGCACCTGTGCCATAGGTTCGCCATCACAGCCCTAATATCTTCAATGAGAAGTGTTTTCCCAATTCACTAGCGAAGACCTCGCATTTGCGGGTTTGGTCACCAATGTACAAGATATCATCAACATACACAAGAACATACTCAATAGAATCACCTGTCTTTTTGATGAAGAAGCAATTATCTGCTGAGGTGGCTTTGAAACCCATTGATCTTAACGTTTTAGCTAAGCACTCATACCACCTCTTTCCGGACTGCTTAGCCCATACAAGCTCTTGTTTAATAACCAAGTTTCTCCCTTGTGTGTGTCCTTGCTGTGAGGTGCTCTGACATAAATCTCTTTATCTAACTCAGTGTGCAGGTATGCAGTCAGCACGTCGAATTGATGTACCTCTAAGCCTAGAATTGAAGCTATTACCAATGCACATTTTACGCTTTCAGCCCTGACTGTGGGGGAATACGTGTCGGTATAGTCATCTGGATATCATTGAGCAAACCCTTGGGTTACCAATCTAGCCTTGTATAGTATTTTACCACCCTCTAGTGACTTTATCTTGTATATCCACCTAGTGCCTATCGTGGTCTTATCACTAGGAGCTTTGGTGGGTCTGTATACTTTTAATTCTTGCAGGCTATTCATTTCTTTTTCCATTGCCTGCTCCCACCTCTCTCTTTCTTCTTTGGGTAATTTTAGTACTTCCTCGTAGTTATTGGGTGTTATGTGGCTAGCGTGAAATGACAGCACATAGTCTTCTAGTTTCTTTGGAGTTTTATTTCTATTGGACCTGACTGGCCTCTCGGGTGGTGTTTCTGTATCGTGTAAGTATCTAGCTTCCTTTTCTGTTAGTGATTCTATCTTTATGTCTGGGTGTTTTTCTTTCCATTCCCTGATTTCTATTTCATTACTTTTTAGCCCCTGGTCTACACTTTTCCTCTGCGCTCTGTTCTATTTTACTTTGGTTGTAACCAATTTGTCTTCCTTCTGGAAGTATCTCGTTCAAATGTATTCTTGACCAATTTGTATTCTCATGAAATACTGCAGTGCGTGACACTATAAAATTGTTATTGCTATCAATAAATCTGAACCCTTTTGTTCCTGACTCATAACCCATAAACCTTAATCTTCTTGAAACTTTGTCTCCCTTTCGGCGTATTTGTTTGGGGATATGTACATCAGCGGTGACACCGAATACGTGAAGATGGGCTATCTGTGTTTTTTTCTTGTACATTATCTCATATGGTGTTTTGTCTATTACACTACACCATAACCTGTTTAATGTGTAATTGGAATATATAACTGCCTCTGACCAGAAATGCTGTCCTAACCCAGCGTCCTCTAGTACACACCTCATCATGGTCTGCAGAGTTCCGTTCTTTTTCTCTACAACTCCGTTCTGGAAAGGCAAAAAAGGGGCTGACATGAACCGTAATATTCCCTGCATTTTGAGCCAATGAGAGAACTCTTTTGACATGAATTCAGACCCCCGGTCCATCATTATTTGTTTGATTCTTATGCTGTAGTTCTATCCTGTTATAAAATTCCTTGAATTTCTGAAATACCTCATGTTTGTGTTTGAGTGTATACACAAATCCGTAGCGACTAATCCATTGCACACTGAACACTCTAAGTAATTTTTGCAATTCTTTACTTTTAATCCTTCAGAACAACTAACCAATTTTTGAACCACCGGAAAACTGTTATGACCTAACTTTCTGTGCAACAGGTGTGCACATTCATCATGAATCGGTTTATCTAATGAGGGTTTTTCCTTATCTGGTGTTTGTTTTGTGTCCAGATCGTTGGTGGTTAGTTTATAACTAACCTCCTCTATTTCTTCAGGGTTGCTCCCTTCACTAGTGTTGGGTGTGTGATCTGTCTTGTCGTTGGTATTGACATTCACCTTAGGGTAATCGCTATTGTCAGGTTGAAAATATGGTAGGCCCCCACTAATCATGGTTCTACCAACGTTTTTCCCTTCTCTTGTCATGAATACTTTCCCCTCTTTAAAAGTAATCTCAGTTCCCGTCTCCCTGCTCAATTTTAACGTAGCCAGTATGTTATAAGGTATTTCCGGGACAAGTAATACCCCTCCTATTTCTGGGATGTTTATACAGCCTTTTCCTGTTACTAGTACATTATTCTGATTAGCCACCTTAATTATAAACCTTTCCTTTGTGAATGATGTAAACAGTTTTGAGTTGTAAGTAGTGTGGTTTGTGGCCCCTGAATCTAGGAGCCATATGTTTTCCTTGTTGGCGAATTCTTGTGTGCTATCTTGGTCCCTCAATCCATACAATGAGCCCCTGTAACTTTCCCTGGAGTTATCCCTAAGTCCCCTTCTATCTCTGGGATTGGGGGAATCTCTGCGCCTGTACCTGCTCTCTGCTGCTTGCCTTTCAGTGAGTCTGAGTCTGTGTTCTGCTCTGTCCCTAGGATGGAAACGTCCCATGTCCCTCACGTTTCTAGGGCAATCTCTCCTGTAATGGTTTTTGAAGCCACAGTTAAAGCACTCTGTGTCACTGTGATCCCTACTCTGGAATTCCATTCTTTTACTGGTTTTTAAATCTCTGCGACTCATCGATCGGTCCTTCCTTAGATGTCCTCCGCTATTAGTTTGCTGGTTAACATGTCTAGTATGATACGTTCTAGGTTGGAACTATCTAATTGCATAATGAAATTGTCCCAACTGTGATCTAATGAGTTTATGATCACGCTTACCATGCTTCCCTCCGTCACAGTCTCCCCGCTTTGAATCAACTCTGCTCTAGTAGCGGACTTCCGTTGGGACAGCGACATCGCTAGACGCTTCTTTTTGAAGTGCCAGCCCAGGGCTCCGTAGAACTGCAAAGAACAGCGACTATCAGCTGTCTTGCGGTTTGGAAACTTTCCCCCTGGTATGAGGGGGGAAGGTGAGTAGACAGGTGGGGTAGAGCTCCCTGAGAGTGCCAGATTTTACCCATAATCTGGCGCTCGAAGATGAGAGCTCCCCGTTAAGCCTGTCAGTACTCCGGACCCTGGATGCCTCTGCTTTGCAGAGCTAGATGTCATTACCATCCCAGTAATTAACTTCAAACAACTACTTTCTGAATAAATCTGGTGGAGCACAAGCAGCATGAATGAAACAGCAAGTATTTTTTTTTCTTTCTAACTCCAAAGATTTACTCTCTTTAAAAGATTTTTTTTAAGCTGAAAGTGAAAGCAAGATGGCGTTTGAGTTTTAACGGGGCGTGAAGAAGTGAAACTTAAAAATAATTATTGATAAGCCCCTGTTTGAAACGTAAAACTCCTTTTTGAAAAGTGGATGAAACAAGAAAGGAATAACTGAAGCAGCAATACAAATTATTCTTTTTTTCTTCTTTTTCTTTTTTTTCCCGTCCTTCTGGAAGGGAAGGAAGAAGGGGGGCAGGATGGCTGGTCTTTTTGAAAGCAAAGAAAACAAAGGAGGGTTAATTAACCCTCAATGGTCTGACTTTGAGGAAGCTTTGAGCTCAATTACCTCTGCTTTATTGAAAAGAATTGATACTATATTTCAAGCTTTTCAAGCTGGAAACAATGAAACACATGGAAATACTGAGTTGCAATCTAGCAGTGGGGGATTGAACGAAGAGCTGGGAGAAGGAAAAGTACAACAGATCACCGAGGAGAGAAAGATGGAGGTTGTGCAGAATAAGGAAGAAATCTTGGAAGCTGATGAGATTTTGGTTACACAAATTTTTTCTTATAAAAACCAATTTGCATTTAAAGAGCTGTTTCCAAAAAAAGTTATATTTCTCCAAAAATTTTATATTATGCAATCCCAAAAATTGCAAAATTTTACTGGAGTTAAAAAAGGCAGAGGGTTCAAAGTTAAAAAGAAAGTTCGTAAAAAGGAAAAGAAGAAAGATTGGAAAAATGGAAACTAACCCTGCTTGATGAGATGATGGTCCTTAAAAAGTATTGTTTAGCAGTTTAAAGATTTTGAACTTGTGGGAAAAAAAACAGACAGCAGTTTAATGCCAGTTATCTAAGCGATGAGCGACGATGAGGAGGCAACCTACAGCGGTATTGGATTATTTTGAGAAGAATAAACAGATCACTGCAATGCTGGTGGGTTGGGCTGTAAAATATGCCCTGACTTGAATGATTTGGAATATTTTATTAAGGACTGCAATAAATTTGGATTTAATGGCAATTGCAGAAGTTTTATTGAATATAGTAAATTGGAGTCTCCTGACTGATGGTAATAAATATAAGGCAAAAGGACTATGGACCTAGGGCAACTGCAGTTGATCTGGTGGTTTCCCTAACACGTTTGATGAATTTATTAATCTAATTTTTGACTGGATTTGATGGATATTATTTCAAATACAATTATAAAGTCACTCGGGGGGGTTTTTTATATAAAGAAGCAATTTTTATTTAGGTGGGTAGATGCAAATGAATGAAGATATTCTAAATGCTGTTGGAGGATGTGAAGACAAGAAGATTAGCAACCGGTTTAATCTAGTATGAAGAATTTAAACGTTTGATATAGTTAATAAATGATGTTTTTAGCTGATTTGTTAAAATTATTATTTTTTATTAAGTGCTTTAATTATAATTGGACCTTTATGGTTTAAAAGTGGAGGACGGAAGAGTTTATATAACATTTTATTTTAAATTTGGGGTTCTTGAATGAGGGTTTCTTTTCTCTCTCTCTCTCTCTCTTTTGTTTTCAATGAAAAAAGTTATAAAATATCTTGTTAAATTGTATAGACCTAATAATTTGTTAAGCATTAAATAGCTAAATTGAGTAAAGATAGGTTTAATTAGGTAATCCTTAACTGTTTTATTAGCTGTTGTAATTATGAATGGATATTAATTTTGTTGAATTAGATGGAATAAGAAGAAAGAAGACTTGCTTTCCTTTTATCTATTTGTTTATTGATTATGATTATGATAAGTGTGAAATGGAGTTTTAGAGAATTTGAGCTGTATTCTATTTTATTTTGTATTTGCTCTGGGAAGTCGGGGGGGCGGTTGGGGAGGGGGGAGAAAATGTATGTAAAACTTTTAAAACTTTTTCAATAAAAAAAAAACTCTGCTCTAGTAGCGTTTAGGGCTAATATGTGTTCGCTCATTGCAATTCCTGCCTTAAGCCTGGCTGAGTAAAACTCCCTGGTAATTCTGGTTGTGGTGGCTACACTTCTACTATGAAACATATTGTGTAAAAAGGTTACCACTTCTGAAACAGTCAAGTTGTGGCTAATACTGGGATATATGCTTGGTGAAATACTAGCCAATAACAAATAATATGCCTTGTGATGCATGCAATCCAATTGAAAAGTCCAGGGTTTTTCAGATGGGTTTGTGATTAAAAATATTAAATGTTCCTTTAAGAGGACAACTTGGAGCTGCTGGTTCCACTCCAAGAAATTATATCCATCTATCCTTAACTTTGGAAAGTCAGTTGGTAGTGTTTCTGCATTGTGAGAAATATTACTTACTGGTAGTTGCTGTCCATGGTTTAAAGCAAAAGGGAACTCACAATAAGGCAGGGGAATGCATGGTGTCAGTCTGTACTGACTTGCTTCTATGGTCTTTTCTTTTCTCTTTGCAGGTTGGCTCTGCGCATGCTCCTGGATCATTCTGTCTCTGCGTTCGTCATAGTAGGAGGTCGTCTCTGCGGCTCCTGGGTGAAGGCCCCATTCGTCGAGGTGGGCTCTTGGCTCAACTCTGGGTGGTATTTGGTGGCCGAAGGTCATCCGAATCGCCGCCTGGAACGCTGGAGATTCCGCCGCGCCGTCTGGGAAGACCGGAGGGCCCGAGAAGGCTGGGCGAAGATCCTGGAGGCCTGGTCCAGTTTGTAGGTCGAAGTCAGGTCCCGGGCCGAAGTCCATGCCCGCCAACAGTCCCGGATGTCTCGGATGGATCCTTTGGGCCAGTAAGTATTTATTTATTTCCTCTGGCTTCGCCGCGTATCCTGGTGGAGCTTGGGGAGGTTCCTGGCTTGATGCATTGGTGGTTGCATCCACGCTCTGGCATTTGTCCTCCATAGTTGGTCCTCGTAGTTGCCCCCATGCATGTAGGTAGTCGCACTGGGCTCCCCCGGAACATCAGGGTTGGAGCTTATTATTTTTACTTTCGCCCCGAACGCCGCGGTGTCTGCATGGCCTTGTCTATTTCGAGCTCAGTAGGTGAGCTCGCTGGTTCCTGATTTGGATAGTTTATGGCCTCGTAGTTGTTTTCAGAGGCCCTGAAGGGGTAGGCTTCGGTTCCCGCCATGGATTTCAAACCTCGGGATCCTATTGGGTGTCGGTTGGCCATCTTGGGTGACCTCATTGACCAAGATGGCCGCCGTGAAAAGGGTGCGAATTTAAATTTGGCCTCTTCGGGGTGCATGTGGTAAGGGTGAGTGTCGCTTACCACGTTTTCGGTGTTGTGGTCCATTTTGTCTCCGTTGCTGCTCCACAGTCTTCGAGTAGGTTTTGGGGTTCTGCGACGAGGCTCGATTTGGTCGTGGTCGAGTCGATTAGGGCCAGTAGTTTTTTCTTGAGCTCATTTTCTCTGCACTGCGTGATCTCTGGGTCGATTTCTCTTTCAGATAGGTTTTCTTCTGATCCATTTGGTGTGCCTGGGCTGGAGAGTTGTTCATTCGCCTCTGGCATCTCTGCCTGCGCAGCTTCAGCCTATGCTAGTTATTCTTCCATTTTCTTTTTAAATGCTCGAGTGTTTATTCTTTTTGTTTCCTTATTCAGTTTGAGGTTTCCTGGCATCCTTCAGATCAGTTTGGGCTATTTCCAACCATCCTCTGCTATTGTATTTGTTGGAATTGTTCTTGGATCGAGCCCAATAATTGTAATACACAAGCATGTGTATATCCAAAAGTCATTTATTTACATTGTATCTTTATCTTACAGGTATGTAGCTGGAATGGGCTCCAGACCGCATGGATGACCCTTAAGTACCCAAGAGGCGGAGCAAAGGTAAGGAGGGGTCAGTGGGTGAAGGGATCCCTGGGTAATTAACCCTTACATCTCTAGAACTCAAGGGCAGGCATTTATACCTAACAACCAAATCAATATCGAGCGCCTCAGCAGATCCAAGAGCCAATATGTTTCCAAACTTTTATTGGACAGTAACATACAGCTATCTTCCAAGAAACGCACATAGAAAACAAAGGACAGCAACTCAGCAGAGGCAAGATTCATGATTATAACCTGTTGGGAGCCACCTACCATCCCAAATATGGTGCGGCTACATATGTTAAAAGAAATATAGAGAATGATTCCTTATTGTCAGCCTCTACAAACAATATACACGAAGTAATTTCCAAACTAGATGAACATCTATAAACCAGGGATGAAATGCTCCCGGTTCGGACCAGCTCGGGCAAGTAGGTAGCGATGGCGGCGGGCAGTTCGGAGAACCGGTAGCAAAAAATCCTGCCCCCGCCTCCCATGCCCAGCTGAGCTGCAAGATCATCAGAGCCTTTTTTTTCTTTTTAAATGGCTCCGAATCCCAGCTGAGTTGCCTGCTCTGGATTGCCAGAGCCATGTAAAAGAAAAAAACTTGTTTCCTTTTAAATGGCTCTGCCTGTTAACCGGTAGCAAAAATCCCTCCCCTTCTCCCCCTCAGCTTGCTTACTTTAGCTGCTGGTCGCAACGCCTTGCTGTAATCCCTGAAATTGATTGCCTCAGCAAGCAACTGAATCTCTCTGAGATTCAAGCAGGCAGGGAGTTGTGGACTTCAACTCCCAGAATTCCTTAGCCAGCAAAGTAAAGCTGGCTGAGGAATTCTGGGAGTTGAAGTCTACAAGTCTTAAAGTTGCCAAGGTTGGAGACCCCTGTTCAATTGGGTAAGTTTTTTCCCCTTTGGGAGCTTTAAAAAAATAGTTAATTGGGGTTTTTTTTAGTAGTTGTTTTTTTAGACCTAGCCATTTAAAGTTTAGGAAGTTTTAAATTTAGCTTTTATATAAAAATTAAAATAAAATAAAATAATATTTGTGCAGCTTTCTGAGATTTAGTGTGTTTCTGTAGTGTTTCACTCTAACTACACAATCACACAAAATCTCACAAAGCTGTATGTGGAATTTTGTGTGTGTAAAGTCTGAAAGTTGTTTTTTTGGGTTTTTTGTGGCTGTGTGAGGTTTCTGCTTGTTGCAGGGGCCATTTTGGGTCTAGCACAGCTGCTTTTACATTGTGGGTGAGCCAATTGTGTTGTGTTGTGTGTGTGTAAAGTCTGAAAGTTGTTTTTTGGGGTTTTTTGTGGCTGTGTGAGGTTTCTGCTTGTTGCAGGGGCCATTTTGGGTCTAGCACAGCTGCTTTTATATTGTGGGTGAGCCAGTTGTGTTGTGTTGTGTTTTGTAGGTTAAAAAAGGGCAAAGCAGTGACATTGACTTGACCACGCCCACCCGACCAACAAGCCACGCCCTCCCAGTCACTTTACCACCAAGCCCCGCCCACCAATTAAGCCATGCCCACAGAACCAGTAGCAAAAAAAATTTAGATTTCACCCCTGCTATAAACCACCTTTTGGCAGCAGGGCCACAGCATGTCCTGAACAACAAACCACACTAACAATCTATGCAAGCAACTTCAATAGCCATCATGTTAATTGGAAATACCGTTCCACTGATGACAACAGTGAATTATCGCCCTACATGAAGGCCCAAATGTCAACAAACAAAGTCCAGCTGATTTTCAATGCTAAAAACAAGGGCACATTTAAATTGGTGGCATGGAATTACAAAAACAATCCAGACTTGTGCTTCGTCACAGAAAGCCCAAACTTGCAGCCAGTCCCAATAAAAAGGAAAGGAGTGGATATATTCCCACACAACCTATCTTGCTAGAAGTTGTACTCCAAATTCCCCTAATTCATTCTACTCCTAGACCCAGATGGAACTTTCAAAAACGTCAATTGGTCCGAATTTGCTGAAAATCTTGATAAAACTATATGGTGGATTCCACCAAGTAGTCGGCACTATCATAGATTTGTGAAAGCAATAATCATCTCAGCGAAAAGACATATACCTTGAGTATTTAGAAAGGAGTACATTCAAAGATAGAATGAAGAAACTGAAGGACTTTACCAGACCTTCCTACAGAGTGGTAATCTGAAGATCGCCAATGATCTCTTACACAGCTTGAATGCAGTTTGATGTAAGAAGTGGGAACAATACACAGAATCACTAAATTTCAAATCTAGCAGGAAAGCTTGGAGCCTATTAAGGAAATTGGGTGGAGCTAAACAAACCAATGGCAAACACCCAATATAACTTCTGACTAAATAGTTTTTTGAGTTGTATCTCTCCCTAAAGCTCCAAGGGTGAAAAGACACCCCACTCTCATCAAGTTAGCGCTTTCAGCTTTTCATAGACAGGCCAAATGCTTTCTAAGTACTGTTGTCCTTTCTCTATAAAGGAAATTGATACTGCCATTAGTAGTCGGAAATGTGGTAAAGCATATAGCAATTTTGATAAACTCTGGGAGGCACATACAGAGTTGGATTGGAAAATTTCTCTCAGATGTAGTTTTCAATAGCTGCTTCAATAGTTTTTAATTCCCACCAGAATTCCAAAAAGCTAAAATGACATCACTTCTAAAACCTGGCAAACTACAAGACAGAGCTAAAAGTTACCACCCAATCACACTTTTGAACTCCTGCTACAAACTCCTGGAAAGATTAATTATAAACAGGATAGGTTCCATAATAGATGAACATCTGCTGTGGAACAAGCTGGCTTCTGACAAGGTAGGAGCTGTGTAGACCAGGTGCAAAGTGTAGCAGGTTATACTGAAGCAGGATTCCAATTAGATCTCAAAACCATGGCTGTATTTGTAGACCTAATTGAGGCAGATGTCTTAGTTGGAAGGACAGGCTGATATACAAACTATGCCATATTATCCCCTGCAAAAATCTCTGGCGACTAACTAATAACATGATGAGTGATAAATCCTTTCAGATAATGGGAGACAACATAAGTAAGATAAAGTGATTAAAAAACAGTCTCCCACAAGGCTATTCAACTTAACACATATCAGATATGCTGGTGATAAGGGGCCGCAATTTTGGATACGCTGATGATTTGGCCATAGCAGTACAAGAAAAACACATGAAAGTGGCAAGCAGCCTCCTACCCAAAGATCTTAAAATCTTAGGAAAATTCTTTACTGACTGAAGGCTCACTCCTAACACCAGCAAAACAGTAGCTACATGATCCCACCTTAACAATAAACTAGCATAAGAAGCCCCGAAGATCTATTTAAACAACATCTTATTCCCCTATAATCCCCATTCAAAGTATCTTGGAGAAACATTGACTGGACTCCCTCCCATAAGATTCATCTAGAGAGAATATGAGAGCTAAAATAAATACTAGGAACAACATACAACAATTTTGTGAAACTAAATGAGGAACTTCAGCTGCTACCCTCAGGTTATCAGCTACAAAGGTTGGTCTACTCCACAACAGAATACTGTGTCCCTATATGGCTCAATAGGTACCATACTAGTAAGATAGATGCCAAACTCAATGACACCTTGAAAATTATAAGTGGATATATCAAAACCACTCCAACTTGCTGGTTCCCTTTTCTGAACCATATAGTACACCAGCTTTACAAAGGTAAGATGCACTAGTGAGGGAATACAGAAAAATGAACTATTCATGCCTATCACCCTCATTTATTTGCTAGAAGACTCTAATGGAAGACCCTACTGGCACTTGCATAACATCTGCCCAACAATTTTAACATAGATTCCCAATGGAAAGCCAAATGGGTTGCTGAATACCCAAACATAGGCAGACATACAAATGACCCCACAAAAAAGGTGCCTGGCTTTGAACTATCATGTTAGCAATGGACAGTCCTGAATTTTAGGTTTAAGACCAAATTATTTAATTGTATTTTAATCAATTCTTTAAAATATTTGTATTATATGTATTTTATCATTTGTCTGTACACCGCCCTGAGTCCCCCGGGAGTAGAGCGGTATATAAATATAATATAATAATAATAATAATAATAATAGGATTTGTACCTCATATGGTGTCTGTCAGGACTCTCTGTATAAATGGGGCATAGAAGCGTCCCCTCAGTGTGACTGCTGGAACCCACATCAAACTGGCTGTAAATTGAGGGTATATGCTGGTCCAGTATCTGATTTATGTTTATATAAACAATGCTGTACTTCAATTGTTAGATGACCCAGATATTGATATTTGAATATAGATCTTTTTAACATTTATATTTTATCATGTTTTACTAATCTAGCTGAGATATTAATATATAATGCAAGACCATGTATGATATGCCGTATGCTAAATAAACAATGTGTACTGTGTTGATGTGTCAGAACTGTGTAACAATAATATAAATCTTTATTATCCTTAATAGTTTCCTGAAGCAGTTCTCAAAATGTGATCTGTTAAGGAAATCTACTAAGTCAAATATATATTTTGAAAATTTCTTAGTGTCAATTTCTAATACAATAAATATCAATAGATATAACTACATAACCCAAACTCTTGGGGGTCCACAATCATTTTTATGAATTTAAAGGTGTCCTGAGATGAGAGAAATTCAGAGAGCACTAAGAACCCTTCATTCCTTTTTTGCCTACCACTAGTATTAAAAAAAAAGACTTATAATTAAAAAGCTTTTGCCTGCTGCAAATGTAATTGATTGTTGCAACATTCTTGTTGTGAGTCATGCAGTTGTGGGAAGATTTGGTAAAGATAATCAAGCAACAAATTTGCAAACATCTAGAAGCAAACAAAGTTATAATCAGTAGCCAACATGGATTCATCAAAAACAGATAATGCCAAACAAATTTTATTTGATTCTTCGACAAAGTGACTAAATTAGTGGATCAATGAAATGCAGTGGACATACTACCCTATTTCCCCGAAAATAAGACATCCCGATAATAAGCCCAATTTTGAGCGCATGGCAATAAGGCCAAGCGCTTATTTCAGGGTTCAAATGTGTCCAAAATATAATTTGGACCGGATTATCTGTGTCTCAGGTAAGAACTCTGACTCCATTGGCTACATGATCTGTTTATTTGTTTACTCACCCTTGGTATTTTTAGTGTTCTCGAATATTAAATTCCCAAAATATCAGTACTCTTTTTTTTGTTTTTGTTTTTTCTAGCTTTCTCTTTCAGGGTCTATGGCACAGAAAATCACTGCGTGCATGTTTCTAACATGGATGTTATAGACACGTCATGCCATCTTAATATTCTCCATTAAATATGTACAGTCAGTTTTCACTTCCGCTTAGGAAGGAGGAGGAGGAGGAGGAGGAGGAGGAAGAAGAATACCAAAACATCCAAAAAAAGAAAACCAGGAGACAGGCTAGCATTTCTCCATAGCCCGAATGATTTAAAAGAAATCACGAGCCCTACTAGCCACCGGTCTGAAAAGAGGCGGGATTGGGAGGACTTTGAAGGGCAGGCCACGCCAAGGAGGTTCTATGTGAGTGACGTAACTGCTCTTACAAGCGAATGGCCGACCGGCTTCCTCGAGAAGATTAGGGGATTGGCCTATCCCCCGAGCGGGAGCTGCCGTAAGAGGCGGGATTTCAAGCTAATGGGTGGATGTGATTGCGCGACGGGCGAGGCGGGGGCGTAACCGGTTGTCTTCTTCCCCTCTCCGTGGCCGTTCACTTTCTTCATAGTCTCAGGCTGAACCTCGGAGGAGGCTGCAAGTGGTCGGCCGGCTTCTCTTTCTCCTTTCCCCCGACAGGTGGGTTTCTGCTCTGCGCCGCCCCCCACTCGCCTTTCAAAGGGCTGGTAATGGCGGATCCCTGTTTCTGCTGTCAGAAACGAGTGGAGAGAGAGGAGCGACGCGGCTTCTTCAAGACAACCCTTTGGTTTCTATGCGTATCTTCAGCCTCTCGCTTTGTCTTCTGCCTCGCTTCTCCGTCCGTAGAGTTTCTTCCCCGCTGCCCCGTTTAACTTCGGTCCGGAATGCCGGACCGCTTCTTGCGTTTACTAATTCGCCTCCCCCGACTGAGCGGCCCTTGGAGGAGGAGGAGGAGGTTAAAATACGAAGGGAAGTGAGCAGCGTCTGAGAATCGGCCCGCTTTCTGCTTTCTTTCGCTGTTTTCTGGGTCCTCTTTTCCCCCAAACTCCCAGACGTTGCAATTGCTGCTGCAACCCGATGCCGTAGCCTGCCTTCCGCCCCCGCAAAAGTTTTCTGTACTGAATTGTGTCTGATCTTCGTTAGCAAGTTCCTCCCCGCGGGGGGAAGGAAGAGAGAGAGAGAGAAAAAAAAAAACTGTTCGTGATATTGTACTGAAAGTCGTATTTCATTCGTAGCACTTTCATTTTCCCCATTGCTTCTCCTTCCGTTTTATACAGCAAAATAATTTTTATATGTACGTGATGGACAGAACGTTGTCTGTCTCGTTTTGGCGGAACCGGCGAAGACCTGAACTCCGTTATAGTTAACGTTGCTGTGAGTTTTCTGCTACAAATGATGGATTGGCTCAAGTGCTGACATTTAGATTTAGATTCTCCCCTAGTCTTAGTCTGGGGTCAGGCTCTTGAATCTTGCAATCTCTGAGCCTATGCATTTTTATAGGTAGGTAGTCCTCAACTTATGACCACAATTGAGCCCAAAATTTATGTTGCTAAGTGGGCAATTTGCTAAGTGATTTTACAACTTTTCTTGCCACATTTGTTAATCACTGCAGTTGTTAGTAAAGTGAAACTGGTTTAAGTGAAATCTCATTGATTTTGCTTGTCAGAAGGTGATCACACAATCCCAGGACACTGCAACCGTCATAAATGTGAATCAGTTGTCAAGCATCTGAATGTAAATCACATGACCATGGGGATGCTGCAATGGTCACAAGTGTGAAAATTGATCATAAGTCACTTTTTTCAGTGGAGTTGTAACTTTGAATGGTCACTAAGTGAACTGTTGTAAGTCAAGGACTACGTGTATGTGTTAAAAGAATACAATATTGTATAGGCAGTGATGACAAACCTTTTTTTCCTTGGGTCCCGAAAGCACATGCATGCCAATATCCATAATGCAATGCCTCCCACAGGGCAAGGCCTCTGCACATGCATGCGCCCCCCCTGCACTCCCCCTGTCCCTGTGTATGCACGTGTGACCCACCCACACTCCTCCCATCCACCGTCTATGTGTGACACCCGTTTTGTGCTAGCAGGTCTCCCTGACGCCTCCTGGAACCAAAAACGGCATGGGGTCTCCCGGCAGAGACCCAAAAATCAGCTGGCTGGCGGGAGGTACACGGGCATGCACATGGGCATTGGCTTGCGTGCCCACAGAGATGGCTCCATGTGCAACAGGTGGCACGCGTGCCATAGGTTCGCTATCATGAGTATAGGGGGTGGGTAATATCTTTTGAGTATGAAGAGATTGGACAACCATTTGTCTGAAACAGTATGGGGTGTCCTGCTTGAGCAGGGCATTCAACTAGAAGACCTCTAATTGTTCTAATTGAATATAAAGTAAAATCAGGCTATGAAATCAACAGCTATAGCATAAAAGGAACTATCTAAAAAACTATAAGGACAATGCTGATAGAGCTAAAGTTGTCAATTTGCCATAAAAGTAGTGTTTGTACTATGTCATCTAGAAGACTAAAAGAACAAGATGTGGCAACAAAACCTGTACAACTTAATTAATATGTGTATTAGGCTAACTTTTCTTGGATATTTGTGTGCATTCATATACGCATGTATGCATGCCCACTCACACACTTCTATTCAATGATATATTATTCCTTCCTTGAAAGTTCAGAGGCACCATATTTATTTACTGCAATTACAGTACATTCCCAGGTTCCTTTCACATATCTTGACTAGTTTGTTAAATCTTTTTATCTTCCTTCATGATCTGCCTTGATCCAATACAGTAGTTTCTGATAAGCTTTCAGATAATAAACATATTTATCCCCAGGCCTAGGGATTTAATATTTATAAAGACATTTACACCTCAGACTCCAGTTTCATTTACAAGAGTTCCACCAGAGTAAACCCTCCCCCTAAGGAAAAAGCCATTGATTAAAACCTCTTGAATGTAATTGTTTAAAAAAGTCTGAAATATAGAAGAGCCTACCAAGAAAATGTCTTCAGTTTCTGTACAAATTGATTTAAAGAGAAGATAAATGGATTTCTTAGGTCACAGTTCTACATTTCTGCTAATGGTGACAAATATTGTATTTATTATTGGGCAAAAAAAGTCCTCACAAGCTAGAGTTGAAAAATGGGTAAGGATATTCTCACTTGCAGAGAACCTTTGTGTATGAAGGACATTATTTCTGTCCATTTCATTCTTGATTCATATTTAAAGAAGAAAGCTGTCCTGTTCTGACAGCCATAACAGAATCTTGGTCTCTTCAGGAACAGAAAAATGATAATTTGGCATTACATGGACATTCAGGCCTAGTTCACAAAGCATGATAAACTATAATATTCATTTGATTTGGCCTGTGTGTTGCCAAAATTCAACCAGCTGGGCTTATTCAGTAAAGGATGGTTTAGTACAATATAATTGCAGCCGCAATATGAATTCAATGGTAAAGACTATGATTCTATATACAAATATCTGACAGTAAGATTCCCTGAATATAACTTGACTTACTTTTGAGTAAATAAAGGTAGTCCTCGATTTACAACAGTTCATTTAGTGACCCTTTGAAATCTCAAGTGACTTATGACCGTTTTTCACACTTATGATCATTGCCGTATCCCCATTGTCATGTGATCATAATTCAGATGCTTGGCAACTGACTAATATTTATGACAGTTGCAGTGTCCCAGAGACATGTCCCTTTTGTAACCTGACAAGCAAAGTCAATGGGAAAGCCAGATTCACTTAGCAACTGTGTTACTAATTTAATATCTGCAGTGATTCACTTAACAAATGTGGTAAGAAGTTGTAAAGCTGAACAAAACTCACGTAGCAAATTTTTCTCTTAGTAACATAAATTTTGGACTCAATTGTGGTCATAAGTTGAGGACTATCTGTATTTAATTTACTGACATGGTTTATCAGATAACCATTTACTTTCTGCTATAAAGATGAAGAAAAATCTTAGTTCTTAGCTATTATCCAAAGCTAACTGTTGTCTGCAGCCTGCTAAAGAGTCCTGATGACAAAAAGAAAAACTGGCTGTTAATGATTACAAAGTTGATTATAGCCTCCAGCAGTTGGTGATCCTGACTCGACAATTGCTTTCATTGCTTGCACAACTTGTTTTTCTTTCCATATTTCCAAGATCACCTACTCTCATCCCATCCCATCCCACCTTCACATAGATGAAGGAAAAAAGGCAGTTGTATAGGATAGGAAAGGAAGAAAAAAGCATAAAGCGATTAGCCCAGATAGCTGGAAGACAATATTAGGGTTGTGTAAAAGGAGGAGCGTGTATCTAGTTAACAGAAGTTAGAGCCAAATAAGCCTGGATCTTTTTATTGTAGAACAAAGTGCATCCTCATCTTTTATAAGTGACAAAATATCTTCCTCTTATATAGGATTTCAGTACTGGATTCTTAAATTCAACTTCTTGCAACAAGTACATAAATGCAGGGATGCAGGCAGTGATGAGTATTTCATGTTAATGTCCATGTTATCACTGTTTTGTGAATAACATTGGTTGCTGGTTGGCTTCCAGGTAGAATTCAAGATGCTGGTTGTTACCTTAAAGCCTTTCCTGGAGAGATCTGATTATTTGAGGGAGTACCTGTCTCCAATAGTTTCCACTCATCTGGTAAAATCGAGCAAAGCGGATATGATTTGGGTTCCTTGTATTAAATATTGCCATCAATGGACAACAAGTCCACCTTCTCTGATATGGTCTCTGGTCTCTGAAAAGCATACGTTTCCTCCCAAGATAACTATAGTTCTCTCCCTTCAAATATTTCATAAACCTCTTTAAGAACTCACGGAATATTCTCCTTCCAGCAATTTGGCAGCCTTTGGGAAGATAGACTAAAATAGAAGAAATAGAATGAAGGTAATTGGAGCTTAAGGCAAGGCATCCTAACAGGATGATTAAGGCTCAGGGTTGGGTTTTCCCCCCCCAATTGTTTAATAGTTACTGGTATTAATGTTTTTCTGAGCCACCCAGAGTTGTTTAAGATGGGCAGTTATATAAAGCTTTTAAATAAACAATAAATGGCTGGCTCTGTTCCCAGGTCCGAGGTTAGGATGTCTGTGGAGTTTCTGGCAATTTTTTGGCTGCTATTAGTATGGTTCTACCTGCCCATTCAGTTTTTTAATATATATATTTTATATGGTTTTATATATGTTAAATAAAACAGAGGGATTTCCCACTGCTTAGTTGGATTTGCAGTTCAATACACATCTGTGAGCTGATGTTAGAGATTCAAAATATTTTAAACTTGTTGGATTAAACCACTTTATGTCTAAAAGAGACATCTATTACATCCTTCTCTTCCTTTGTGATAATTGAGCTTTTCCCCAGTTTAATCAAAGATCCACCTTTCCTGTTTGCTGTAACAGATTTATCTCATCCTGTTATATTAATTTATTGTTTTCTAACAATAAAAATTCCAGTTTTCCTGACTCTCTGCGATGCCAATCTTAACCATGGGTCTTGCTTGCAGTTTGATTGGATGAACTGAGTGCTCTTTAAAATTTCTTTAGCTCTGACTCCGCCCCTTCTTCCTGGTCCGTCAGACTTTTTCACTCAGTTGATTGAATAGGTCCTGAGTGCTTCATTGTTACAAAGTATATTTGACCATTAAAAGTTATAATGGCACTATAAAAAGTTACTTTTGACCAGTTTTCACATTTATGACCATTGCAGAATCCACATGGTCAAAATTCAGACACTTGGCAGCTGACTCATATTCATAACGGTTGCAGGGTCCCTAGATCATGTGGTCATCTTTTGGGACATTGTAACAAGCAAAGTCAATAGGGAAGCCAGATTCACTTAACATCTGCTAACTTAACAACTGCAGTGATTCACATAACAACTGCGTCAAGAAAGGTTATAAAATGGGACAAAATTCAGTTAACAACTCTCTTGCTTAGGCACAAAAATCTTGGGTTCAATTATCCTGCATGTATAAGTTGAGGACTACCTGTATTATCCTGCATGGTTATTTAGACTGCTGTCAAAGCATAATAATAATAATAAACTTTATTACGGTCACAGACAAGCAATAGACAAAATTACCACTGTTTACAATAGTGTTAAAAGATATTATTACTAATAATAATAAGTAATAACGTCCATAATAATAAAATACATGGTATCAAACAGTATGACTCTTGCCCTTGGTTACATGATGGGAGAGCGGGTAAGTATGTGTGTAAATACAGATTATCTAAAAATTGTTAGAGATATCTACAAGAAATTGATACAGTAAACATCTTTAATTCTGTAATCCGATTTTCCTTGTGGTCATTGTAGCTGCCCAGAATTTTGCTACTGCATGTGTGATAGCTGGGTTATGATTATTTAGATATTTCTTTAATAGTGCCTTTTATAATTGTATCTGTTGCGCAGTTTACAGCAAAAGAAAGGCTCCCTTTAACCTCCAGGATATCTTCAGTACCTTTTCTGACTTTCATCAGACTAGTGGTAAAATCCAATTTTTTTTACTACTGGTTCTGTGGGCGTGGTATGGCTTGGTGGGCATGGCAGGGGAAGGATATTGCAAAATCCCATTCCCTCCCCACTCCTGGGAGAAGGATATTGCAAAATCTCCATTCCCACCCCATTCTGGGGCCAGCCAGAGGTGGTATTTGCCGGTTCTCCAAACTACTCAAAATTTCCGCTACTGGTTCTCCAGAATCTGTCAGAACCTGCTGGATTTCACCCTTGCATCATACATTGTTCATATAATATAGTTATCAGCCAAAGGAATAATTTGTTTATTAAATAATATCAGAGAAATCCAGGATCAGAATTTTGAACCTTGAACTTATATTTGCAACTACCTAATTTAGATAGGCAGGTTGCACTTCTTCTGGCTAAAAGGAGAATATTATAGGAAGTGGATTCCTTGAAATAGAAATCAGGAGTAATTAAAAGTGATGTCCATATCTGTAGGAAATATGGCAAAATAAGAATGCGAAGAACATGATCTCTTGAATCCTATACTGAAAACTTTTTTTTTTTTACTAATTCTCAGACTATCTGTTGTGAATGAAACTGGTATTCTTAAAGAAGTAAACAAGCCAGAGGTTATCACATGCCCCATGATGTGACATCCTGAGAACAAGTAATGTAGTGCAGCTCTTTTTGAGCATGATTGGATCTTCCAATTGATTCAGAAACATAATCTACCCTTCAGAAAGCAATTAAATATGCCTTTTTACTTAGCCATTAATCAAAAGCTGCACTGGTAATAGAAATACATGAGAAGGATTTAGATGAAGACCATAGTTTGTTTTATTTTCTGAAGAAGATCAACAGATATGAGGCATTGCAATGATGTATCTTCATCTTAATTTTAGGGGAAAAATAGGATTTTAGGGAAAAAACTGCCTGTTAACAGAAGTATTGAATATACTCTTCTAATGCATCCCTAATTTTATGTAGTATTAATTCCCCACTTTTGCCATGTAAGAGATGAACTGAGAATTATGATTATTAATTTTTATCTAGCCTTTATTATTTTTAGACATAACTCTAGGTGGTAAATATACATGATGCTTCTTTTTCCCCCTATTGTCACCATAGCAACATATAATGATATATGTAAGAAGGAACACAAAATTTGATTAAATATGCCAAGATTGAGTTATGAAGTATGAAGAAGAGAGAGGGTCAGAAACAAATAGATGCTGAATAAAATTACAAAACAAAGATTTGTAAAATAAATATTTTATATATTGAATTGCAAAATAGTATGTGAAGAAAGGATAGATAGATTGAGAGGAATGAGAAAATTGGGCTGGCTTGAAATAGATGAGATCCTAAAACACAGAGTAGCCAGCAACATAATATTCGATGAAATAAAGTTTCCCAGTTATTTAATTTGTATTCCATCAACATGGGTCAACCATTTGTGATTAATGGGTTCTAATGTGATCAGTGACTGGTGGGCTAGTAGATTAGTAGTAAGATTAGTAGTAAGTAAGGCTGGTAGTAAGATTAGCCTTTGGAACCTATTATAAAGCTTAGGAAAGTTCATAAAAATATAATGGTTCATCAAGTAAATGGTCTCATGCTATTCACAATTCTGAAGCTTAATGTTAAAGCTTGATAAAACCTCAGTTTGACTTCAACTTGCTTAGAAGCTCTCAGACATTTGGTTGAATACTAAAGCAGTGACATACAAAGTTGATTGCTTCTGTCTTTGTTGGGATTGCAAATTTCCTCTTTTACCCAGAGTACTGCAAAACCATTGTCTTTTCTCCCCAGATGTTTCAGCAAAATATATTGTCTATATACCTGACAGCTCTGCCCTGTGAATTCCTGGCTTTTGCACAACTTTGCATTGGCATATTTAAATGTAAATCTAAAAATGAAAAAGTATCTAATGTCAGAGCAAAATAATATATGTAAAAACCATTTAGTGGCACAAGTTGAATCAATATCGCACCAACTGAAGTTTCTTTTTAAAAGGCAATTTTGTATTGAAAGCATTGCCAGTATTATATTTCTATAACAGTGTTTGCAATAAATCTGCAGTAAAACTTGGCCCGGGTTTTGTTTTGGAGATTTTAATTTTGTTTATAAGAATTAAAAGGCTGTTTTCTCATTTATAAGGTTCAACAGTCATTCCCAGTCCTTGACTTAACAGCAGGGCAATATATGCTTTGGGTGTAGGATGCTGTAGATATACTGTAGGATGAGTCATTAGTTGCTCACTTTTTTTTCTTTCAAGTTACATTTAAATACCAGCAGGAATTGCAAAAGGCTGTGTATGAAAGCGTGGGTGCAGAGGAAGCACTAAACTCTGTTGAGAACTGGCCTGTAGCATTTGCTGCAAGGCTGTGCATGCTGCATTTTAAAGTTCAGCTATCTAATCATCTCTGGTGATTCATCCTGTCTGGCTCGGTGGCTTGCCAAGTTCCATGAGGATCTTTATACAGCATATTTGCAACCGTGGAGTCATAGCACACATTTAGCTGAGGATTAACTTCTTTGGGCACCTCTTAAACTGGGCTGGCTTCTCTGTAGTGGTTTCTTGAATGGTCTCAGCCTCCCCATGGCACATAACGTATTTTTCTCATTAATATGATCAAAGATTCCTGACAACAGCTTCAGCATTTTTTAAATAGTTCTTTTTAAACACATTTTCTTCACTTACTTCAAAACTGAATTCAAAGGAAAAAAAATTCACTTGTCTTAAAACACTTTCTGGAGTGTTTAGCTTTTGGGTTAACTAGATTACCAATTCAGTGATTAGGCAGTTTGCTTTAAAAGGTTTCTGGAAGATTTTATTTTAAATCTGCTTGGCTAGCATGTCTACATAAGCAAAGGCACAGTAGACAGAATCTAAGCAATTCTGTACAACACTTAAGGCTGATACAAAATAGTTGGGAATCAAAGCACATATGTGTAGAATTAAGATATAGAATGTCTTTGAGCAATGTCAAAAATAACAGAAAGTCAAGCGGGTTGAAGCTAATCTCATTCAGGAGGAATGGGGGGTTCCAAAAGACAGAAGAAACAACAGAAAAGGATTTTCTCCTGGACCCCACCAGCTGGAATACCCGCCAGCTGAAAAACCAATGGGGCCTGCAGCATTCTTTCTCTGCCTTTAAGGTGATTATCTACACCTTGAATTGTACCCAGAAGTAAACTGGCAGCCAGTGCAACTCACAGAGCAGTCATGTTAAATGGGCCGCTCTTGGGACCCCAAGAACTGCCCATGCCATTGCATTCTGCACCAGGTGTAGCTTGTAAAGGCTCTTCAAGGGTCGCTCCATGTAGAGCGCATTGCAATAGTCCAACCACAAGATGACTAGGCTTGAATGAGTGAGCACAAGGACTCCTAATGCAGGAGTGGCCACAATTGATGCACAACATGAAGTTGTGCAAAGGCTCTCTTGCCATGACTGCCACCTGCTCTTTGAGCAGAAGTCAGGAGTCCAGGAGTCAAGTTGGATCCAACTGGAGTAGTACCACTCCATCCAGCATTAAATATGTCAAAATCCTGGATTTTGGGGGTCTATGCATTCAAAGTCACTTGGTTTTGCCAAGGGTTCAGCTGAAGCCTGTTGTGCCCCATACAGGCCATCATAGTCTCCAGGCACTGCAAGAGGGCAGTAACAGCATTTGTCTCACCAGGGCCAAGTGCATACTGCAGATACCTCAACCCATGGTGTTGGGTGATCACAATAAATATTAATAAAGGATGAGCATATTTCATTGTAATTGTCCATAAATTTTCTATGTCTATAAGCATTTTATTCATAAATCATAGGTATGGTGGAATCTCCAGCTAGAGTGGAGTGGAGTTTAGGGTCCTTCCATTGCAGGAAGCGGCACTAGGCCTGATCTTCCCCAGAATCCTTGAAGCCTTATCTGATCTTTCCCTAAGGAAAGGCAGTCTGTCTGGTTAGGTACTTGTATTAAAGGTGACTAAGCTATGCTTCTCTTGAGACTTTTCATGAGTGGTTTGGGTTACTTGTATCTGACACAGGCAACATTGAATAAATGGGTTCATAAATTTATATTTGTAGTATTGAAGGATTGTATCTGTTTCCATTGCTGTAAGAATGGCATAAAGAATCCATTAGCATTGTCCAGTTATCAGTTTCAATATACACAAGTATGTACAGTTCAAAACAATATTTGAAAATATGGAATATCATCACAATCAAATTAATATACCTAATTATTTCTTCCCAGAATATAACAACTTGGGGATATTGCAAAAATGTACTGTTTAATCATACTAGATTGGTACACATTTTTAACATTAGCAACTGTAAGTAGACTTCCTAAAATTTAAGCATGAAAGGAGGCTTAGAAGGTAAATTGTGGTTGTATTTTCATACGAAAGATTTAGGTGTGTAAAATTGTAACCAATTTGCTGTTATTTTTGACGTTGCTGAAAGACATTTTATTCCTTAATTCTAAGGGAGCGAGGGGCCAGTGGTCATGAGAGGGTTAACTGCTGTATCTGGGCAGATCGAGTCAGACAGTTAGGAAAACTCCGCCCCCTCTTGCTGTCTCCCAGCTTTC
>WNWU01013599.1:3656515-3778555 GCA_012654045.1 Ptyas mucosa
GCCGCAGTGCCCCGAAAAAGGACGTTCAGGTAAGACAACGTCCATTCTAAGTATGCATATCCTGATTCCTAGTTATTTTAGATCAATATTTAAGAAGTGAAAGGTACTATATCTATCATTTATTATTTTTAAGATACTAATGGGATGTCCTGCTAGGGTTTTTTTTTTTTAAGGTTAAAAAAGGCACAACCTGCTCGTGTTATATCTCTTTCACCTCAAAAAATTAGTACAAAAATAAAATAATGCCCTTTGGAAAAATGAACGGAAATGCATATTGCAGAAGTTGTGTTTTTAAAGCTTAAGCTAGTTTAAAAATCTAAATACACAATACTTTAGAGAAGGATTCATATAGTACGATGCAACATAGTGTACGGTATATGACACTGCCATGGACTACATTTGGACTGATCTAAACACCTTTATGGTAGACCTTTGAGGTATTTCAGAAACAGAATGGACCCAGCAAGGCTGCTTATTCCTGATACAGGCAAATATTCTGTCTTCAGTTTGGGATAATTAGAAAGGCACGATGGAGAGTGTCATCCATAATACTTTTGTAGCATATCTGTGATTGGGATTATAGTAATGGCAAGCAAACTTGGAGCGTATGTTTCTCTCAGGGAACGAAGATAATGCTTATAGAGAGGACTTCAAATGATTCAAATGATTCATAAAACCAAGAGGAACCTGCAGGTACCAATTTTGGGTCTGTGGAAATCAAGAAAGCCGACCATTTGTGGCTCTTCCATAAACAAATTCAGTTAAAAATTATTTTTTCCTTCCCGTGTTGCTTCAGGAAAATGAGCTTTGCTTGCCTAATTGAAGCAAATTCCTTGAGATCATGAGCCTAACTGGGGACAATATCGCAAATTGGTTTTGCTTTTGAGATGCAACATCTTCTTGTTCTTTAAGAAGAAAATGTATCAGCAAGGTGTGACTGAAAATTGTGGCTTCTGAAGTGTTAAAAAGGCTTTCTAAGCAGCCAGCTGAAGCTGGAGAAGAGAGAAGTCACTTAACCTACTGAGAGAGCATTGTTTGTGTGGGATCCTGGACGTGGGTGTTCTTTACAAGAAAAGGGTTGGCAGCTGAAACAGGCAGAAGCAAGCCCTCAGCCAAGAGTGCAGCTACTATATGCAAAGTCAAACCTGCTCAAGCAAATGCAAAAAAGGAGACTAAGAGTAGTGTCCATAAAATAATAAGTTTAACAAAGTCAATATGATGGCAAAGATAGGAAAGCACATAGGTGCAATTTTTCCTTTGGTGGCTTTCTGCTAAAGGATAGAGATGGGAGGGCGGGGTGTTTTTTGACAAGGATCTTCTGTGATCTGGATCTGAAGTGAGCTATCTGAATATTTGCTTTACCTGCTGCTGTGTTTTGCACTGCATTGTGCAACAAACAATTTTGACCAATTTTTAAAAATGGGAAATGTAACTTTAGAGGAGACTATCAAAATATAAAAAGTTCCTAGGTAGAAAAGATAAGATAGGATCTTAATTAGAAAGGACTTCTTTAGTTTCAAAGAGGAAGGTGACAATTATAAATTTCTCAATTAAATTGAGTTATATAGGGCTTCCCTACTGATGAGTTAAGGGTTAGTGGTTTGCCATTGCTTGCTTTCTAGGGCACAGCTAAGGCAGGACTAAGGCAGGACTAGAATCACAATCTCCTGATTTTTAGCTTGGTGCCTTTAATTACTACACCAGATCGGTTCTTCTCATATGCTTAGATCAATTCAGCAATATTTTCTTCTGCAAATGGAATATGTGCTCATTGCCTGCGATTCTCAGACCAATAATAAACAATTGATTTCATATCTTTTAATGATAGGCCCTTCCCTCTGCGTGGGCAGCTGTATTTACAGAAGGAGGACCACATAAAATATGGGAGTGCTTGGAAAAGACTCAAGATTTATATGTAGTGTGTAACATCTATTTAAAAACAAAACAGCTTTATGGAAATCAGCCTAGAACAAATAGAAGCGTTTTTGTTGGGGGTGAGGGACATCTCATGGAAGAAAATAGAAGGGAAATGAAGCATATATACTAGGCCTGTGATGGGGAACCTATGGCACACATGCCTGAAGTGGCACACAGAGCCATGTCGCCTGGCACATGCTGCATCGCCCATTCCTCTTCCGGGTTTCTGGTGCATGTGCGCACAATGATAAGCTAGCCTTCACACGTGTGGCAGTGCTGAAAACCGGAAGATTTGGTCTTCCAGTTTACAGCATGCGCGCCAGCCAATTGATCGTTGCATGCACGCCACAAACCAGAAGACCAACTGGCCGGTGTACATGTGCATGCTGGAAACCGGAAGTTCATTTCCCAGCGTGCGCATGTCCCCGAGGCAGCTCCTCTTCTGGGTTTGGGCCCTGAGGAGCATGCGCAATGTGCATGCACGCTCCCTCCCTTTTCAGCACTTGGTGCAGAAAATGAGTTTCAGATGCAGCCCCACCCTTCCTGGCTAGCCAATATTTCTAGAGATCTGGTTATGCTTCTTTCAAATACAGGAAATAATTTCTCATCTACCTCGCCTAGGTGGCAGGAAACTTTACCTTGCATGCCTCACCCCAGCAGAGTTTAAAGTCCAAGGTTTCTGGCTTCCAGAAAGTTTCAAGATGCCATGATCAAAGGAGAAGCCAAGTTTCTTTCTTGGCTTCTAGCCTTGCAAAACAGAAAGAAGATCCTTTCCATACAAAGATACTGGAGCCTGAGCACTTAGGCAGGCCCATTTAGCTGTAGTTGAATCTTAAAAAGCCATGTCCTCCTAGTTCATTATTTTATAATATGCATAAGTAAAAAAGAGATTGGGCTCTTATACTAAAACAATTTTTAACGCTCCTTTTTAATTGTCACAAATATTTCCTAATTACTTAAAAAAAAGAGATTCCATCAAAAAAAGAGAAATATTGAAATTCAAATGTTTGTGTTTGTGTGTGTTTGTGAATATCAAATAGTATAAAAATGTATACATTGACATTTAGTCTTATTCCCAGTTACTTTTAATCTCTTTTGAAAGGGACTCTGTTATGGGCATGATACTACTGAAAAGTTGCTCTCCTTATTTTGATTTAATGCATCTCTGTAAAAATATAGAGACAAATTCATTTGGCCCTGAATACATTTTACTTGGCAACAAAGTAAGTAATTGAATGCCAATTACATAATACTCCAAAAAGTGATAATTAAATAAGCATTTATAGCAGGGAATTCTAATTAGTGGACTCTGCAGAAATTTAGATTGTATGTTCCAGTTTTGATTCCTAATTTCCTAACTTTTTCCTATTGCCAGGTAAATGTATGCTTCACGTTACTCAGTAAAACTGCTATATACACATACATATTTTATGTACAACTGATTTATTTGAGTATAAAATGGGTAAAACAGTGCAAAAGAGAGATACAAGATTTTTTGTGAAATGCTTTTTCCTTTTTTTGGGGGGGTAAACATAAAAAAAGAAAATGAAAAGTCAGCCCAGTCAATATAAAAATGATGCTTCCATTTTGATAGAAAATCTAGTAATGTCTCACAGTGTCAGCACAATCTGCTTTCTCTAAGAAAGAGAGATTCTGAAGACCAGCCAACGCTGAGCCATTTCTGACTACAGCAGCTGCTTAACAGCCAATTCCATTCAAGAGTAGTTCTAAGCTGCAAACCTAATTCTTGGGTAGGAGTGAAATCATATTCTACCCCTTTTAATGTGGTTAGAACTCTGGGGTTTTTTTTAAGGTTATTTAATTGTACCATGATTATTTATTTGTGGAGTCATTTGGTAGCTAGTAGTTTAAATTGCCCAGAATCTTTTTGACTGCTATATTGACTGTTTATAATTCATTGTTTTTTTTAAAAAATCTGCCTGCACCTTTGTTGTCTTGCTAGCCCCTATGTCAGTGGTGGGATTCAGTCAGTTAGAACCACTTCGGGAGAACCGGTTGTTAACTTTCTGAGCAGTTTGGCAAACTGGTTGTTGGAAGAAATCATTAGGGCAGAGAACTGGTTGTTAAATTACTTGAATCCCACCACTGCCCTATGTTCTGCAAAAACATCTTACCTGAGCTGTTTGACTGCACTGCTAGGTTTGTGTGATGTAGAATCTGTAGTGGCTCAAGAATTCATGCTACAATGACAACAGTGGACCAGATCCAGGTTTCTTGAGACATACAGGTGATCACACTTTAGATTTGTTTTTTTGTCTCATAGACATTGTACCATGATCTGAGGATGGAGACATTACAACAAAATACATTAGTCTTTTGTTACAATCAGTTCACTCTTTGGTTGCTCTTCAGTCTGCTGGTACTTTTTCTCCCCCTGTTCCCCAGAAGGAGATTATCTGACTTTCACTACTGGACTCTGATAGGTTTTAGAGGGTGCTTGGGTTTTTTCCTGAAGTGGGCATGTGATGAGCATCTTAGAAGGGTTTGCCTCTTATGATCTTTCTTGTTCCCAGGCAACTCTCTAATTGAGAGAGAGGTGATTTTGATCCCAAGTGACTCTCTAATTTTCTGAGATGCTCTGGAAAATTAAATAACAAAAGCTTAGAGCACTGTTGGAGCAAGTAGTAAAGTGAATTTGACTAACAATATGTAAGAAGCTATATTAGGGACTGCAATTGGCTCTTTTTAAAATATTCTGTTCTCTGCTCGGAGAGATTAGTACCAGGAATATCTACAGGGCCATTGTGAAGAATATTCAATCACTTGGATTCTTTTGGAGTTGAACTCTGACTGGGTTGGTGCAGTTGAGGCAACTTTGGCACAATCTTGCTTCTGTGGAAATGAGTAGGATCCTTGGATCTGTTAACTTTCCACTGTTAGATTCATACCCTTCCTTTTTAGTTAGGATCTCCAGAGAGATGATAAAAGTTGGAACCATGTGGTGGTGAACTCCTCCTAGAGTAGTGGTTCCCTATGCCTTTACAAGAAACAATATCTTCTTAAGAAACTATCAGTGGACCCAAGAGTTTGTATCAACCTTTGCCCAGTTTTCAGCCTTTTATTTCTGAGAGAAATTATTGAAAAGGTTATCACGCTGCAGCTTCAAATGCCCAGGAGAAAATGGATTATTTGGATCCTTTCAGTCAAGTTACAGCCAAAGCATAGAGCTGGCATTGGTATGGCTGAGAATTGGATGGTGGCTCTCCTTGATCTCTCACCTACCTTTAATATCATCAGTCATGGTATCCTTTGTCATCAATAATAGGAATTGGGAATGAGAGGTATGGCATTGCAGTGATTTGATTTTCCCTGTGGCAATTCTAAATAGTACTGATAGAGAGTTGAGATTGAGCCCAAAGTCCCTGATCTGTTGAGTGCCTTGTAAAGGAATGTGTGAATGAACTTGGAGGAATAAGAGAGGGAGAAGCCCACTATCACTTAGCTGTTAAAGAAAGAAATTTAGAGAAGACATACCCTAATTGATATAGTTAAAAGTGGGTGGATTGAGAGGAGTTCTCCCAGCCAGGCAGGGAAAGGATGTCAAGTGGGGAACAAGCCTTGCGTCCTTGTGCAGCTGCAAGAGGCATAAGCCTGACACCACCACCCCTAAATTCCATGGAATCTTATCCCATTGTTCCCAAGAGAAGGCAAAGAGTTTGGGAGCTTTCTTGTATACAGGTAGAACACAATAAAGTGGCTAACCTGAACCTTGTTGCTTGCTTGTTGAAGCTCCTGTGTGTGGTTATTGTATGGGTCAGGTATAATTGGTATGCTGATTATATAACTCAGTATCATGTGCATCTTAAGCTCTGGATCACCAACATATATCATAAAAGACTTGAATCAATGTTTGGAGATTGTAGGGCAATAGATAGGGGAAACAGATTGAAGCTCAATCCTAGCAAGACAAAGTAAATATGGATATGGATATGGACTTTCAGTTCTGGGAACTTTGCATCTCTAATTCTAAATAAGTTTACATTTCCCCAGATGAAACTGATATATAATTTGAGGTTCTTCCTGGACTCCTGCTCAAAGCTCACAGATTCATCTTGTACACCAATTGCCTCTATTCCTGGATTGGGAAGCTCTTCTCATCATCCCTTACGCTTTGATTAGCACAATTGCAAGCCTGCTGTCCTTTAAATATGGCTTAGCTCTTTCCTAAGGTTCGGGATTAGGCTGCTTATGGGCTCTTAGATGTTCTTATGTCTGCTGCATGAATAACCATCTTCCCATTGCCCGATAATTGTTCTTTCTGTGGTTTTCAGTTTGTACGCTGTCTATCTTTGAGAAATTGGGCAACTTTAGAATTATGAATGATAAACACAGACATTATAAATACATTTTCAATAAGGATGCAAAATATAGGTGTATGTGAGGTTGTGTCTTTAAAGACTTTTATTCTCAAAGTAATGTACAGTGTAAGTATAGTTTATCAAATAAAAAAGGATTATTTTATGTTATCCTTATTTTAAAAAAGAAAAGAAAATATTTGTGATAATTGCAGGATGTTTGCATAAATTGTTTGCTGATAACATTTAGAACATGTAACTTTTTTTCTTAATTCATTAAAGCAGAGGAGAAGTTCTATAAGTTCTCACTCACTAATTGTGCTTACACTGCTCTGGGATCTTTTTGAATGAAGCTTGGGATACAATTGATTTAAATAATAAATTGAATACTTTCTTCTCTTCATAAAGCATAAACCAGTCTCATTTTGGGGATCACTGTAGCTCTGCTAAGGATATACTAAATATTTTGCAACATTTCCTAGATTTTTCTTAACCAGAAATCATATATTTTGGGAGGGATTTTAAAGGGTGTTGTAAAAGATTATTTGGGTTTTCTAACTAGCCTCTTAAATATTGTGTTTTGTTTTCTGCTACAAGATAATATGTTTTCTTCACGAAAAAGCACTTTTCATTGTCCAATACAGAAAGAATAAACATCAATACCACAAGCTTTATCAGAACAAATGCTTAAAAATGGGCATTTAATGGTTCTTTTCTTGGGCTTTGTCTTTTAGTAACATACCAAAAATAAGAGATGGCAGTAATGGAAATAGCTTGCCAGGACCATACAGATCCAGCTACTGGATCTCCAAAGGATCTTCTAATGGGCAAAGGGCCAGAAGAAGTAGTGAGTGAAAAGAAAAGCAGCGTTTGCAAAGTAGAGGAGCCAGACAAAAAGATATTCCATGAATCATGGAAGATCCTGAATGATGTGATTGCTAAAGGAACTGCCAAGGAAGACAGCGGACAAGGGAGCTTAACCTCAATATCCATCATTGCCCAGGCAGAATGTAAGTGGAAAACGATATATTAATGAAAGGAGGAGAAGCTAAAGTTGTGTGTGTGAGAGGGAGAGGGTGGGGGAGGGAGGAGGGACAGAGGGAGGGAATGTATATGGAAGTATAACTTTCTGTTCTGGAACAATATTGATAGCCTTCTAATAGATTTTCAGTCTTAATAAGGACATTCAGTTGGATACCATAATGATTATGGAAGAAGTGCTTCCTGAATATTAACTGCTCTTAATTCACTTTTCTTTTCCATTTCTCCTGGCATTTCCATCTCTCTCTGCCATTCTGAGTCTTAATTCTGGTAGAAACCTCTAACTTTGAAAGTGTAAGTGACATAGAGTAAATATTTAGAATAAAATTACAATAAACCCTTGACGTAACAGACTGCTGGGGACAGGAGGATCTGCTATATCTGAATGTTCATGAAATGTTGAAAGGGAATGTATATATGTATGTGTCAATGTATGTGATTTTGATATTTCTTGCTTCATTATGGCATATTTGAACTTCTTTTTCTTTTAACTTTTTTCAGGTGAGATAAGCCAGGAGTTCAGTCCCACTTATTCAGAGAGGCCTTTTATTGCTCACACAAAACGATATAGGTAAGTTCTCCTTCCTAAAATGCGAAACCACAACACCCTCCCTTGCTCCTTATCCCTCTTGCATAAAAAGAGGAGGATCCTTTGAATAATCATGTTGGAAAGAGTATTCCGCATCGATATCAACATTGGGGGCCCAGAGGAGCATCAAAATAGTCAAGGGCAGTCAATCTTCAACCATATTTTGATGACTGCCATCTTGCCTGCTTTGATTCATGCACCCAATTCAGCAGAGGCCATTGTATTCCTCTTAATTTCACTTTTTATCATAGACTGGTATCCAAACCATTGTGCTAGAATTAGCAAGTTTCATACTTCAAAAATTTTCTACATTACATGACAGAAATTTTTATTTAAAATGCTATCTTTGAAATTGTTCTTTGGAGATTGTCTGGACTTGGCAAGTATATATTCTTAGTAAGACGCATTGTCTACCATTGCAGATGTAGCATGATTTATGTAAGGTCTTAGTTGCTCTGGAATAATTACAGAGTGGTCTTGCAGATTTTCAGCAAGAGTGGAGTGCCAAGGCTAAATTTTATAAGCAACATTCAAGTAAATTATTCTGTGATTGTAAAAGTTTAGAATGAATGTTTTAAAAGAAGGGAAAAATGAGGAAAGAATCAATATTATGTATGAAAGGGAACCATTGCATGACTCCTTCTTAGGTTTTGTACTTTGAAAAAATATTATATTTTGATTGTGACATAAAACAATAATGCCAGCAGAATAAAATGTTTCTAGGACAGCCCCCCACCCAGTGGTGAAATGTAAAATTTGTTACTATCGGTTCTGTAGGCGTGGCTTGGTGGTAGTGGTAATATGGGAGGGCGTGGCCTTTTTTTTTTAACTTTTAAAAGCATTTTTTCTCTTTGGTCCTCTTTGGTCGAAGAGGTTGTTTAAAAAAATGCTTTTAAAAGGATCTGATGATCAGGCAACTCAGCTAGGATTATCACAGCCTTTTAAAAGCATTTTTTCTACAATCTCTTCGGCCAAAGAAGTTGCAGAAAAAATGCTTTTAAAAGGCTCTGACAATCCCAGCTGAGTTGCCTGATAGTCAGAGGCTTTTGTTTTCTTTTAAAAGCAATTTTTTTTTTGCTTTTAAAAGCATTTTAAACGCATTTTTTCTACAACCTCTTCGGCCAAAGAGGTTGCAGAAAAAATGCTTTTAAAAGGCTCTGACGATCCCAGCTGAGCCGCGCAATCATCAGAGACTTCTTTTTTTTAACTTTTAAAAGCATTTTTTTGGCCGAAGATCGCGCAGCTCAGCTGGGCATGGGGGGGTGGACAGGGATTTTTGCTACCAGTTTTCCGAACCACCCACCATCATCGCTACCGGATCGTGTGATCTGGTCCGAACCAGGAGCATTTCACCCCTGCCCCCCACCCCATGTATTCTGTTTCTTGTTATTCACAGTCATTTTCTTTTCTGTTATGCCTAAGTTTGCCTCTTTGCCCTCATCACCCTAAAATATCAGGAAGTCTAACCAGTAAAGCTCATACAATGAATTTTTCAACATAAATAAATCTGGTGCCCGGCATGGCATGGCATTGCTTTCTTTCTCATAAAATTAAATACTGTGGCTCACTTTTGACACTCATATTAAAATATTGTTGACAAGGAAACATCTGATAAAATATGTGTCTATAGTGCTTCAATGTATGATTTAAAATATATATATATAATTTTATAGGTATATTTTATTGGAAATTGAAGATGAAGGATATTATAATATTAAAAAGAGCATTTTTCACAAGTGTATTCATTCTTTAGTGTGAGAACTTACTTATTATGATTACTCCAAATGTTCTCAAGATCTTAGTGTGTAGCTTTCAGATCTGCTAAATGGCTGTGGTTTTTGTGGATTAAGCTAAAGTATAAAATAAAGTATATATCACTAATACTACTTTCTGTCAGCCGGTCTTGCAGCCTTGATCAAATCCCCAATAATGTGGCTCATGCAACCGAAGGAAAAATGGCTCCAGGTTCCTGGAAGGCCTTACATCGTGGCAAATCCCGGAAGAAACAGCGAAAGAGGAAGTCCACCCTTAAAACACCAAAAAGAGCATCCTCCCTAAGTCGAAAGCCAAGGACTCCGGAGCAGGAGAGCTGTGTACCCATACCTGTGCAGGTAGAGCATCTTCTACACTGCCTCAAATCATGCTTGAATATTGTATTAATGATGGGTATAATGGAACTTTACCTCAGCAGTGCCTGTTTACTTTCTCAGAGGCATATATGTGTTTGTAGTTGAATTAACAATATATAAATGAGCAACAGCTCAGATACTATTTTTCACCTTTATGAAATCTGTCCTGTTGCAAAATGTGTTATAAAACAAGGAGATTCTGAACAATTTTGGGGGAAAATTTTAAAATTACAATCTACATTAGTTGACATGAATGATGACAATGGAAAAGAGGACAGAGATCACTAATGATAGCTTAGCAGTATGATCTTAAACCACTTTTTTGTAATTTACCATCTCTGAAACATTTAGGACTTTAACTTCCATTGATCTCAGACAATATTGAAATTGAGATCCAGCGTACTAAAGTGGATAAATATGTAAATATTTTTATTTATGATACTTTTATTCCACTCTTCTATTTCAAAAGCACTCAAATCTTTCCCTAATTCAATAAGTTGTTAAATATGGAGATTTGCTTATCATGAAGCACATTCTGTACCCATTAGTACATTTGATAAGCAACCATCTTGCCCCTAAGTTCTGAAGATAATTCCTAAACTTGTCCAATAAGCAAATCTACTTGGCTATCACATGATGACAACACCCAGGAAGCCTTAGCAAATTAGGCCCAAACCAGCAATTTTCCACTATCCTTCCTTTCTAGTGTTCTAGTGTTGGTCAAACAGATCTTACAATTATAAAAGCCAACCAGAAATTGTGGAAGTCTTAATAATAATAATAATAATAATAATAATAATAATAATAATAATAGAGTGGATTACATATTCATAATTCTAGATAAAGGAAGTCCTTGACTTATGGGACTGGAATTTCCATTGTAAATTGTTGCGGTAATAAGTTGACTCAGATGTGAGTTTATTATCATTTTTACAGTAGTCATTAAGTGAATCAGTAGTATTCCGTAGTAGTAGTACAGTACTACTAGTATAGTAGTCATCAAGTGAATGGTCATTAAGTTAATCCAGCTTCCCCAGTGGGCATTTTTGTTAGAACTTGATAAAAACAGTCACAATCATGTCACTGCAGACCACTGCAGGTGGTGGTAAAGAACTAAGCCCAAACTGTGATCAATTGGTACAACAGTCATAAATGCAGATACAGGTTATAAGTTACTTTTTCCAAAGCCATTGTAACATTGAATAATAATTAACATTATTAAAGGAATGATGGTGAGACCAGGATTATCTGTAATATTGGTTCAAATTTATTTATAGATAAATTCCATGTAAAATCATTCCTCTGAAATGTTAGAAATTCATGACCTGGTTCTCAGTTTTTAGTTATTTTGCTTTTAACTAATTGGAATCTGACAATTGAGAAAATAGTTTTCCTAATTATTGGTGGGGTTTAGAATGCAATCCTATTGGTTAGCTTTCCTGGGTAGCTAACTAGTTCATTTTTCTTCCAGGAAGATGACTCTCATTTGGGCACCCTCTTCAATATCACTTCATGGCATTCAGAACTATGTAAAGATATCGATTCTGATTTCAGTTCCTTTGAGAAACCAAACCAAGTTTTATCTACTAGCAAGTTACACATGATAAAGAACCAAGCAAAGCTAGAGTTACACAAGTTGATCAGCCCTGCTCAGTGCTTGAGTCATGTTTGGAAATCCTATACACAGGACAATTTGGGCTCTCAATTGGAGATTGTGCATCCCTCTCCTTCAAACAAATTTCCTCCTTATTTGTATGGCCATAGCTATTTGCTTCCTGCTTTGAAACCTGGCCCTCTGAAGACTTATATTTTTGATGATCTTTCAAATGTAGATGATGAATGTTACCTTTCAGACTTGAATCTGGCGCCTAGCTTTTCCAAATGTCATCAGTCTGCAAAAAACACTTCAGATACTTTTTCTATGGATGAATTTCTAGTAGATGCATTGAAGGGAAATGTTATTCTTGGAGAACCAAGAAACCTAGCTTGTTTGGCCAAGACTTGGAAAGATGGATCAAGTTCAAAAGTGTGCCTACAGGAAATCAATGAAAATGAAGGAGTGTTGCTTACAGAGGTGAGCTTTTGAAAAACTGACAACTGCATACTTTTTGATAGATTATGCAAAGTAAAGATAGGGATAATCACCTGGAGCCATATTCCTATAAACAGTTTGGTCAAAGACAAAACATACGGTTAAAAGTATTACACGACAGGATATTTGAATTAAAATATTTGAACTTGCATGGGGTGAAAATATTTGAACTTGCGTGGATCTTTCTATATTTCCTTAAATGAGAAAAGTACTAAAAATCTGGGATAGAAAGAAAATATGAGACTGCAATTTTCCTTTCCAATGTGCTAGCTTTCTAAAGCAAATGAGCTTTAGCTTTAACAAACAGATTCAATTATCTATTTCTTACGTCTTGTGCTGGTATAACAAAGGAATGACTATTATGATCTTAGAGTGAAAGTTCATTTTAATAAACTTCATTTATTGAAAATAACTTGAAAGATCATTTTAATGAACTTTTAAGTTATTTTCAATAAATGAATTCATATGGGAGGTAGTAGGGTCCTCCTTTGAATAGAAACATTTTATCCATCCCAACTTTAATAAAACTTCCAGTGTTGGAGCATTCACAATTTCTGAGGCAAGTTGTTTCACTGATTAATTCTTCTACCTGTCAGGAAATTTCTCCTCAGTTCCAAGTTGCCTCTCTCCTTGATCAGCTTCTACCCGTTGCTTCTTGTCTTGCCCTCAAGTGCTTTGGAGAATAGCTTGACTCCCTCTTCTTTGTGGCAGGCCCTGAGATATTGGAACACTGCTATCATGTTTCCCTAGTCCTTCTTTTCATTAAACTAGACATACCCAGTTCCTGCAACCATTCTTCATATGTTTTAGCCTCTTTGTTGCTCTTCTCTGTACTCTGTACTCTCTTCTAGAGTCTCAACATCTTTTTGGTGGCAACATCTTTTGGTGGCAACCAAAACTGGATGCAGTATTCCAAGTGTGGCCTTACCAAGGCATTATAAAGTGGTATTAACACTTCACCGTGATATTGATTCTATTCCTCTGTCAATGCAGCCTAGAACTGTGTTGGCTTTTTTGGCAGCTGCTGCACACTGCTGGCTCATATTTAAATGCTTGTCCACTAGGACTCCAAGATCCCTCTCACAGTTACTACTATTGAGCAAGGTATTATATATATTGTACCTGTGCATTTTGTTTTTCTTGCCTAAATGTAGAACCTTAATTTTTTCACCATTGAATTTCATTTTGTTAGATAGTGCCCAAAGTTCAAGTCTGTCAAGATCCTTTTGTATCTTAAGCCTATCTTCTGGAGTGTTGGCTATTCCTGCCAGCTTGGTGTCATCTGCAAATTTGATGAGTTCTCCATCTGTCCAAATCATAGATGAAGATGTTGAAGAGTATTGGGCTAAAACAGAGCCTTGCAGTACTCCACTGCATACTTCCCTCCATGTAAATGCAGTTCCATTGAGGACTACAGGTTGAATGCGGTTGGTCAGCCAGTTAGGAATTCATCTGGTAGTGATGCTGTCTAACCCACAATTTTCTACTTTATCTAGTAGTAGGTTATAGTCTACTTTATCAAATGCCTTACTGAAGTCCAAGTAAATAATATTGACAGCATTCCTCTGCTCCACTAATTTTGTTCGTTTGTCAAAGAATGCAATAATATTACTCTAGCATGATCTCTTTTTGACAAACCCATGTTGGCTTTTGGTTATTACTTTGTTTGCTTCTAGGTGTTTGCTGATTCGTTGCTTGATTATCTTTTCCAGAATCTTCCCTGGTATTGAGGTCAGGCTGATAGGTCTGTAGTTTCCTGGATCTATTTTTTTTCCTTTTTTGAAGATGGAAACTACATCAGCTCTTTTCCAGTCTTCTGGCAGTTCCCTGGTGCTCCAGGATCTTTGAAAGATATAGTTCAGTGGTTCTGAGATCTCGTCTGCTAGTTCCTTCAGAACCTTGGGGTGTAATCCATCTGGTCCTGGTGATTTGAACCCGTCTAGGGTAGACAGGTGCTCACTTACCATTTTCTTTTCTATTTTAACTTGTGTTCCTAATCTGTTTTTTGTGGTGCTCTTTTTGATTGGTTGGACTGGTTTTTATCTTTGTGTAAAGACAGATGCAAAAAATGAGTTAAGTAGTTCTGTTTTTTCCCTGTTGCTTCTCAGCTTCTTGCCACTTTCTCCCAGCAATGGACCAATTGTTTCCTTGACTTTTTTTTTGTTTTTAACATGTTGGAAGAAGCTATTTTTGCTATTATTTTACTTTTGTCGCAAGCCTTTGTTCATTGTGAGCCTTCACTTTCCTCGCTTAATCTTTACAGGCTTGGGCTATTTGCTGATATTCTGCCTTAGTTATGTGCCCCTCTTTCCACTTTTTATGCTTGTCCTTTTTGTCTTTCAATTTGTCTTTGTAACCCTAACCCAACTTTAATATTGACCCAAATGCATTGAAGATAATTTTCATCATTGTTGTGCTCTATTTCTGTAGAGATATAGTTATTTCTTATATTTAGTGCAACTCCACCTCCTCTTTTATTTGGTCTATTTCTTTTAAATAATTTAAATCCCTCTAGCTATATGTTCCATTTGTGGGTTTCATCCTACCAAGTTTCCGTAATGGCAACAATATCATATCCCTCATTTACTTGAATTTCTAATTCACCCTGTTTATTCCTCATATTCTGTGCATTGGTGTATAGACATTTGAGTCCATTTTGATTGACCCTGTGTTTACATCCTACTTGTTCATGTTTGAATATTACCAGAAGAAATTGCTGAGTTCACTGTTTTAAACTTTAATGTGTTTGCTTTTGATTTACTGTAGTATGATGTGTGAACAAAGTTGCAGCTCTTTATAAACTCGTAGTTTATCATTTAGCATATATAAACCCATCCTGTTGTGACTTACTCAACAATCCACAGTAGACATAGTCATTGGTGATTCACACAATATGCCATAATGGCTTCATTTAGTTTTGGTATTGAAATGCAGATGTTGTTTTTAAGGTTTATGTGAGAACTAGAGCATTTTTATTCAACAAACTATGGTTTGATATTTGGCTCCCAATAATAAAGCTGGATATTTGGGTAGATAGACTGGTTCCAGATTCTGGACAGGCAGGAAGAAGTATATCATGGCATAACATTTGTGATTCCCCCCCCCCCCCATGAAATTTATTGCCAATAGAAAAGGAGATGATCACTAGTTTCAGTAATGTTGGAAAGCATAACATGAATTCATAACTATAACCCTATGAAGCTATAATGTGTGAGTAATATAGCAGTAAGAATACCCTTGAGTCCCAGTCGCTATTGTGTATATGGTGAGGAAAACTCTTGTTCTGCTATGTTGTTAAGCTTTGTGAACATGATGCTGTAACTTGGTATATTTTTGTTCGTCATGATGTTTAAAGAGCATTTCCTATGTGCATTTATTTTTTTAAAGTAAATTATTCATAGAAACAGTTAATCAGAAGAGTTTAAAATGTTTCCATATAAGATAAGCATTTATTATAAATTTTTATTGCATGAATCTGCTAATAGAAATCCTAGGTTTCTCACAGAGTCAAAGATGGAAGGGATACAGAGAGTATTTCTTCCTGTGGAAGATCTGCTCCTTGTTGCCCTTTAAAATAACTGAGGTGTCTCCTGAATTTCTGTAACTTTGTCACTCCCTGTTTGCGGATCTCATTTTGTGATGCATCTTTGTTCTCTCTTCAAATTGTGCTGTTTCCTAGGATTATGTAAGCTTCATTTGAAGCAAAAGATGGCTATTGTTCTTTTCTAGGGCCAGGAGAAATAAGTAGGTAACCATCCAACTTTCTCACTGCAGATTCTGGGCATTAAAACTAGAATAGGTACAATTATGTGAGTTGCAGTTAGAGAAAGAGAACACATACTGGATTGGGGAGGGCTAGTCTTTCAAAAAAATTAAACAAAAGCAATTCTGTTCAAAGTAAATTTCTAAGGCTCAAGGATAGAGAAGAATCAATAAACATATGAACTAATGGCAGGATAATTTGGCTTTAAAAGGCAAGTTCTGAAATGTTTTTTTCTCCTGTTCTTGACAATAATTTTGGCACAGTCAGTTAATTCATCCTCTTTTCAAGGGCTCTTTTCCTTTTTTGTTTCCTGGTTGTTAATTGCAGAAACTTAAAGCAGTCGATTATGAGTACCGAGAAGAGGTTCACTGGACTAAATCTCAAGGTTTGCTTGGCACAGGCTCTTTTGGAGAAGTGTACAAAATGGAGGACAAACAGACCGGCTTTCAGTGCGCAGCCAAAAAGGTACAGTGGTACATTATGCAAATCTGTTGCCTCCAAGGGAGGGAAAGCAGCATCAAAAAGAGGAAATGAAAGTTGCTTCCCTTTTCAGTGGAACTGCTGAAGGCTGGAGCAGTCGCAGCAGTGATGCTTTGCTGAAACTTGTTTGTCACATCCTCAAGGTTAAGCCAGAAGTCGTCGCCATGGTGACACCAAACAGCGGAATCTCCAGCTGGCTGTGGGTGTAACAGGCTGCCAGGGAAGGATCACTCTTGTGTAGCAGCCAAAATATTGTCCCGTTGAGGCGATCTTAGTTGCTTTCTTGCATGGCAGAAATCATTTGTACAATTTGTAACACAATCAGATATTAATAATAATAGAAGTTTCTTTAATCTGATAATTGAATCCTGGCAATTTGTCTTGCTTACTTCTTTTAGAATATAGTTGTAGTCGTGATTTACTCCTCATCCAATGAAATGGGCTCCAGCCACAGCAGCTTATGATGTAATTAAAGTATTAGTCTTAAAAATACCACCAATCTCTATATTTGAGTACAAAGTATGGTGTGAGAGCATAAGTCACAACTTTTATGCAGTTTTATTAGACAAAGCTGTAGCTTTAAGCTACTAGCTGGAGCTGATTTGTAGGTGTCTAATCCTTTTTGTGACACATAATGTGCTTTGGTGGCATTTTCAGCAGCTGTCTAGACTTCCTCTTTGCAGTGAATCATGCACTTTCTTATGTTTAATGCTGATATTATGTTTAAGACACAAGGGGGAGCTAAGTTAACAAGTTAAGGAAGCTCAGATGCCTGAAATTTTCTCTGATGTATCTGTGTGCAGAAATCCTGAGGCTGTTGTTTATAATTCCTTTTTTTCCTCTGTTCTGAATTTCCATTCTTTGTTTCATTCTCTGATCCAACAATTACCAGCAACTAGCATGTTAATGACTAATATTTTCCTTCTCTTTCGCAGCTATTCTCCTTTACAGACTTTTTGTTTTACGAGACTATATATAATTAGCTCTCATTTTAGCTTTTTTCTTATTTGTAACTAGAAACAGACTGTATTTTAATGTCTGGGTTGAAAAAACAAGCTGGAAAAGAATATTTAGCTTCATTCATACAAAAAACTACTAGGATACGTTTAATTTATTTTTGAACTGAAAGCACAATGTGACGTTAGCTTTCAGATCCCAGCTTGTTTCAATGAGAACATATCACTGTATCAAAATACAATATTGGTTTGTTCTTGCTTGTTTGTCTTATCTGTTCAACAGGCCACAGAGATGTGAGGTGAAAGTCATGAGAAAGAAACACTCTTCAATTGAAACTGTTCTTGTTTGCTCTGCCCTCCACAATCCCTTCCTCCTTCTTACTCTTTTTTGGTGCTAGTCATATTTTTATATCAATTTCTTTATCAAGACCCGTGCTTATGCCAAGATCTTTGTGTTTTTTTGTTATTCTGCTTTCTGTAACTTCAGTTTTGAAAACATAGCTTCAGTGGGAGCAAATATTAACTGTCAGACTAAAATGTCAATTGTGTGCCCAAAACAAGTAAACACTGTCAGGAGCTTTGAATTTTCAAAAGTAAAACTTTATTGGATACACCATTTTGGTACTGAAGAATCAAAACGAGCTCTGGTTTTCCCAAGCAAATGTTTGCCTTGTTAAACAATAGCTTCCCTTTCTCCCCACCCCAGAAATCATGTTTTCCAATTATGAGATGTCCTTTTGTTATGGGAACAGTCCTCCTTCTTTTCAAACACCTGCCGTTGTGACCGTGATGGTTTCCAGGCTCTCGTAGTCCATGTACAAATTCTCAGAACTCCATTCCATCCTTCTCTCCTCCCAGTTCATTGGCAAGTTGAATAGAGATAAGATTTGAAAGGAGCAAAGTGGTTCAATCTTGAAACCAATTAAATATATTTTGCTGCCTAAGATGATGGGTAAGATTGCCCCCTTTCATAGGGATGTCGATCAGTTTAGTTTCAGTACTGATGATGGCACATCATTTTCTACTGCAAATTGGGACAGTAAACTAGCTTGGAATAAACATTCTATATGGGACTGATAACTATTCTCAATCATTTTATTACTGTGGTTGATTTGCTATTTCTAATTGCTGCTTACTGTTTGTTTGATAAAATGCAATGAAATGGGGTATTATATGTTTTATGAGCTGAGCAATATATGTTCTAAACTTGATAAAATACCTGGGCTGGCTGTGTCTTTGTTTTTTCATTTGGATTGGTGCTTTTCTCACAAGTACTGTCAAGCACTGGGAATAAGCAGATGGGAAGAGCATTTAATCAACACAGCTAGCAATATACAAGTACTGTTACTCCACTAGTTCAGGAGAATGGGAATACCCAGAGAGAAATGGTTCACACTGCTTTTCTCTACAACTGAGTGGAAGGGGGGAAAATCAGCACAGGGTTAGTCAAGGAAGAGAAGTAAGCTTGTTTAGTTTGTGTTAACAGTTGTGGGAGATCACAGAGAAGATTCATAATTATTGTTTGTGCAAACAATTTGTGGAAAGTTATCTGATATCCTGGAGAAGCAATGATAGCTGTTTTATTATTGCTAAAATTGAGATATTCAGATTCTGGAAGAAGAGATAGAGGGAAATTAAGTGAGACATTTGATAGACAAACCATGATTGCCACACTAAATGATAGCAAGAACAAATTTGCTTTAACAATGTGTATGAATCAAGCTTGAATTGTGAAATTCAAGTTCTTCTTCAACTTCCCATTTTCCAAAGTCCTATTTCCCCCCTGTCAATAGATCACAGTCCTTTGTCTCAATTATTTTAGAATTATCATGAGCCTAAACGTTTTCTTGGCTCATTGCTTACTCATCTTGTTTTTTAATCCATTGTTAATTTGGTTTTGCTTCTTTTTCTGCTTCTATTTTAGCTTTATTTGTTGCCATAATTTTCTTTATAAAATTTTGTTACAATCTGTCTCTCCCATTTCATTTTTCTGCCTCTCATTTTCATCTCTTCTTCATTTAAGCAGCTGAGAATCCTGATCGTTTGTAATTAAGGTCAAATGGGTATAGGTACCAAATGGTCTGTTTGCCTCTCAGTTTCCTTACGGATAAGAAATCCAAATACCCCAACTTATTCCATCTTCTGCTTTCTCAGATGTGCTCTGAACTTTCCCTTGTCCTGGGAAGTTCAGAGCACATCTTTCTTTCTTTTTCCATTCAACTCATGCTTAATTCATTTGAAGAAACAAGATACTGGACTAGCTGGTCTTGGTTTATTTTAGTTGTATGTGAAAGCCATTACTTTTTTATTTAAAGCCAATATTGTTTGAACTTTTTACCTCATACTTCTCTTTCTAGGTACAAGTTGAACACTTTCGTGCAGAAGAATTGTCAACATGTGCTGGAGTGACACATGCCAAAGTCCTCCCATTATATGGAGCAGTGAAAGAAGGCCAGTGGGTTACTATCTTCATGAAACTGATGGAAGGTAGGTGATCAAGAACAGAGAAAAGGTATTAGCAATATCATGAACAATAGGAATCTCAAACTATTGTTTTGACCGGAAGCATCCCGGCCAGACAGTCAGGGAATTAGTGAGCTCTGATGAGCTCCGCGAAAACCCGGACTGACGAACTGCTGCCAAGGGGTCTTTGGACCAGAAACGTCCTGTAGGGACGGGGAAGAAGGAGAGGCACCTCAGAAGACCAAGAGGAACAGGCAAGGTCCTTGAAGGTCAGAGAAATTTCTCTCCGATTCGGCAGCGGAGGCGACAGCCATTGCAGCTGTCAAGAAGCTGGGGCAACCGGAATAAGTATTGAGCAGGAGTGATGAATGCAATGGAGTTTTTGAAGCCGGGTGAGTGACACCAACCCACAGGCGAAATAACAAGAAGAACAAAATTATTTTAAAACCTGAAACCCCCCGCGTAAAACTAGTGGCTAACGGGCATGGGGGAAGAAAAGAGAATGTAAGTGGAATTTAAAGGGACAAAAACCCAAAAAGAAAATTGATTTTTGAATAAAATTAACTGGAAAATTTGAAGAATTAGAAGAAATAACTCCAAAATTGACTAAAGGATTGGAAAGAAAATAAATAAATCCTTTCTTGTTGAAGACTAAGAAAAATAAAAGACAATTGGATATTAAGCCCTGCAACACAGGTGCTCTATACCTAAAGAAATAAAGGAGAAAAAAAGGGGGGGGAGTATTGTTTAATTTGGACTGGACTATAAAACTGATTTGGTATCCTTAAAAGTTAAAAAGAATAAAAAAGAAGTTAGATTGTTAACAAAGATTGATGCAAAATGGACACTCTGTTAAACAATTAAGAGAATTGTGGATTGTAGAGAGACATCTTCAGGAGAAAAAAGAGCATTGCAGTTTGGAATCTTTGTTTTGGAAAACTTTGAACTATATCAGTGATAATAGTCATGAGAACTTTTGGGGAGGATTGCTTTATCTGCAAAAGGCTTGACTTTGGAGAAAAAAAGGAAAACAACGGAACTTTTAAATCTGGAACAATACTAATACAGAAAGAATAAAATGGCGCAGGAAATTAGAGAAATGATGGAAATGATGTACTTGTCGTGGAAAGCGGAAATAAGAGGAATAATTACGATGCTAGATGGAGAATCGAAACTTGGGGATCCAAAAACTGAGAGAGAGCATGTTCAAGCTGACAAAGAAACAAGGATGGAGAAGCAAGACACAGAGACTGAAAACAAAGAAGAAGATAAAGACAATGAGATTAATTTTGGAAAATTAATTGAATATATGGATAGTAATAATAAAAAGGAGGTTTTTAGAGATTACATTGGGATTAACAATGGAAAAAACAGAAAGGGCAGAAAGAGACAAAGAAGGAGAGAAGGGTGGAATAAAAAGAACACAAAAAATTTCAAGGATTACACTGGGATTAACAGTGAAAATAAAAAAGAGAGAGGAAAAGGATGGGAAACAACAGGAAATGCAGGGCAAAATAGAGGAGTCCAGATTTGTGCAACACAGAATGACTACACTGGGATAAACAGTGGGATAAATAATGAGGACATAAGAAAAGGAGAAAAGAGATGGGAAACAATGGGAAATTTAGGACAAAAGAGGAGAGCTCAAGATTTCAAAGTACAAAAGAAAAAAAGGGGAAAGAAAAAGGTAAAAAGAAAAATGGGAAGGGAGAAAAAGAAAAAGAAATAAAAGAGAAAGATATTATAATTGAAATATGAATAGTAAAAAAAATGGGAAACCATATGATTGTAAAAATGAAATGAATAATAATTGGAATATTTGTATTGTATCTTTGAAATTTAGATAATGATAAGCTTTGGGGTTTTTTTTACTTTTTTTTAAGAAATATGAATAAGTTTAAATTGTAACAATTGAAATACCTTTAATGGTATATGGTGGAAAGTAGAAAGGATTAAGTTGTGGCTTGGATAACAGCTAGAATATTTTTAAAGTTAACTAGGGAAACCGTAACGGTTGAAATATTTTTAATTCTTTAATTCTATAATGTGATGAAAGTAGAAATAATTAATTGTAATAATTGAAATACTTCCAATTGTGTATTATATTGAAAGCAGAAATGGCTATAATTACCGGTAATTGATTTGTAAGGAATTGGATTGCATGGAAATAATTGGAATATTCATGTTCATATTGATTTATGTGTGTGTGTGTGTGTGTGTGTGTGTGTGTGTGTGTATGTATATATATATATAAAAAGATAGTTATATAACTAACTGATCTATACTAAAATGTTGGATTTGTATTATCAAAGGAAATGTACATTATAAAATAAGCGGATTTATTATTATAAGAATTAAACAACTGTAACATTATATAACTAACCAATGTGAGGATAGATATACAAATAAATGACAAGGGGAAGGGGTATAATATAGATAGAAGGAAAAAACTGAATTTGATTAAGATTAGAGATGAGAATGAAGGGTAATATTGGTTCTTAAAAAATAGATGAGAAATGAATATGGCAAAAAGGAAATATAGAAATTGTAAATTTAATTGAAATGACTAAATATTGTTTAAATTTGTGAACTGGAAAAATAATCTGTTCAAAAAAAACATTGTATGTTTGTATGTGTGTTTGTCTAAAAAATAAAAAAAACGATTAAAAAAAGGAATTGCAGACTATTGGCAGAGGCAAAAATAAATTGGGTGACTAGATTTGAAGTAGGATTTTAATTTAGTCGAGTTATGTTTATCGGGAATTGCTTCTGCAACATTTAAACAACCATTAGATCAGGGGTGAAATCTGAACTACCGGTTCACTGATCGCGCATGCACACCAAATGCGCGCTGCACACACATGCATAGTGTATACCAAATGAGCGCTGTGAGTTTAAAAACTTACCGGTTCAGACGAACTGGTAGTTAGCTACTGGTTTGCCTAAACCGGTAGTTTAAAAAGCTACTGGTTCGGTCGAAATGGTAGTTAAAAAAACCCTACGATCCGACGATCACCTGGGTTTAGCTTTGCTAGAAAGCAGAATTTCCTGCTTTCTAACGTAGCTAAACTGGGTGTCACAGTTGATCCCCCCCCTCGCTGTTCTACTTACCTTCCAAGCCTCCTTTTGGCGTGTACTTGCAGTTCACGAGCCACTTGTGGTCCCGGACTTTCCAAATTGTAGATATCGTATCTTCTTTGTACATTGTTGTCCTTTAACTAAATGATCCACGATTGCAGATTTCTTGACTATGATGCCACAGTATTTTTTCTATAGACTGAAGAAGCTAATGTACTTTTTCTCTGAGTGATGGGAATTTTTCCTTCTAGGTGGGTCACTAGGCCAGCTAGTTAAGCAGTGTGGATACCTACCTGAGGACAGAGCTCTTGATTATCTCAGCCAAACACTGGAGGCCTTGGAATACCTCCACGCCCACAATATTCTCCATGGAGATGTAAAAGGTAAGATTCATCATTAAACAGCCAACTCCAAGTAGCAGAGAATTTGCTCAAATGGCATTAATTGCTGCAGTTTCGGAAAATATGAGGTGATGTGAATTAGTCAACTTGTCTTTGCCTTCAATAGATTATGTCAGTGGTTCCCAAACTGTGCGCCGCGGCTCCCTGGGGAGCCGCGCTATCGTCATAAGGGCGCCGCGAAATATTCCGCCCGCTGGGTCTAACGCTGATGCGCCATTTCTGAAACGTCTAGTGCGCATGCGCAGTTGCAAGTCGGATTGCTATGGGAGCCGCGCAGTTGCAAGTCGGATTGCTATGGGAGCCGCGAACCGAAAACGATTGGGAACCTCTGGATTATGTGAATGTTCTGGCAGCTCCCTTTCATATAGAAAACTAAGTATGAGGGAGAGGGACTCTTTTTAGGCTTCTTCCTGAGATGTTAATTTCTCTCATATTAGAATTTCTATGGAAGAACATGTAATCATGTAAATCCGCACTTCTGGTCCTCAGTAATAAAGTCAAAATGTCAGGTGAGCACCTAAGGAGAAGAACTAGGTGGTCTTGTTACAATATTATATATAGATATTGATGGCCTGAAAACATTGCAATTTTTCTTTTGGCAGCTGACAATGTCCTTTTATCGGGTGACAGAAGCCATGCTGTTCTCTGTGATTTTGGTCATGCAGCTCAACTTCATCCAGATGGCATAAGGAACTATTTAATTACAGGTAACCTATGGCAGGTTCTGAAGAGGCTGTTGATGTATGAGCATTGGACGGCTCTTTCCTTTATGTTCTAAATATGCAACTCAGCCCTGAAAATAAATAACTTCAATGTGTCTATCTCACTATCTTCTAGCATCAGATATGAAAATGTATCTTTATCTCTGACTCAATATTTTAAGCATAATTTTTAGAGCATTATCTATTTTTTTAAATGTTATATAATAACATATACAAACCATCTTCTGCCCATAATCTTTACCCAACAACTTTATATATTATGCAAATTGAGCTATTGTGGGTACTTTACCAAAAAGAAAATTGCCTCAAAATAGAGGAAAAAATAAAATTATGTCAAAAACGCCTAGGTAATATAAATTTATAAATAAGTTTCCTAGGAGATAAAATCCTCTTTGCTATGATGCTGCTAATGCCTTGGGAAGGAGGGTTAAGCTAGCGAGGAAGCAAAAGCAAAAAGGATTTTATCTTGCAAGCCCTGGTGTTCTTCCCCCCAACCAAAAAAAAAAAAACCCAAAACTTTAGCAGCATAATCTTGGGAAGGAAGGTTAAGGCTAGCGAGGAAAGGAAAGCCAAGAGCTTCACAAGCATCTTACAAAAAGACTGCTGCTTGTTGTGGAATTCTGCCACATAGCCCAGCAATAGATGAGCCTGTCATCCTTCCCTACCTCAACCTCTTGAACTCTGGAGATCTTGAAAAGGTAAATGAGCAATCAGTGACAGGGATGGGGTGGGGAGGAAACCCAAGGAACTGTGGGGACCCCAAAGGATGGGAAGTGGAAAATGGGATATCAAGGTTGGGGGAGGCCTTAAGACAAGTGGGCTTGTGCCTGCACTAGGCCCCCAGGATCTTTCCCCATTCCTGAGGTACCACACATTGCACTTAACAACCCACATTTACAAATGTGTTGGGGGGAGGAGGGATGGGGATTTGTTAGATGAGATGGTTCTTTTAACGCCGTCCCAACCTTCCATTGTAATGACAGGCCCCATTATGCAGAGGATTGCCTGTATGCTTTTTTAGTAGACGAATTGCAGAAAGTATTAGCTGTTTGATATTTACCAATATTTATTAATTCAATACAGTGGTTTACTATTTAAGGCACTAAACTAGAAACCAGGAGCCTGGGAGTTCTAGACCCATCTTAGACATAAAAGCCAGTTGGTGACTTTAGTCACTCTCAGCCCACAGTGTAAGGCTTGGACAACAAGCTGGTTGGTCAATTTCTGTTTCAACCAAAATAAGCAGAGCCTGCACTTTGCAAGAAAATACTAGGTAAAAAGGCTGAGTATATATATTTTTGTTTTTAAAAAAGTTGTTAAAGTAATTATGGTGTTTGGTGAAATTATTGATATGTAAGTTAATGTATGTAGTAAGTACAATATATCCTTACATCTCTCCTGTATTTACCACCATTTATTTTTTGCTCTTCCTTTGTTTGAAGCTGCATTGCAATCACATTATAAGATAGTTCTAGAGATTACAGTATAATTTTCTCAAGAGAAGTTTGTAACAGATTTTGAATATAAAACGGTTCAAGTTACAAATGCTCTTTCAAGTTTGGAACAGGCTGTTCCAACTGTTCAAGAAGTGTTTTGAGAATGAAGTGGCTGATTGTTTGGCTTTAAAAGACCTCTTTCAGACTTGAAACTTTGTGAATTCAGAACATTTTGGGTGACCCTATTTCCCAAGTGATACTTCTTTCCAGAGAGTTTCCAACAGCACGAATCTGAACTAGGGTTTTCTGAAGTCTTGCCTTGCTTCTCAATTGTAATACTCCAATATTAATTTTTTTGTGTAGTGTCTGGTCTTCTACCGTGAAGGGCTCTTGGGCTAGCCTTTATTAGTTTAAGAATGTCTCAGCATGGTTGCTTGTGTGCAACAAGGCCCAGCAGGACCCTAAAGAATCAGTTTCCTCTATTCCACTTTTAGGGGATTATGTCCCGGGCACTGAAACCCACTTGGCTCCTGAAATCATAATGGGAAAGCACTGTGATTTCAAGATAGACATCTGGAGTAGTTGTTGCATGATGCTGCACCTACTGAATGGGTACCATCCTTGGATCAAGTACTATAATCATCCTCTGTGTCTCAAAGTAAGTCACCCATTAGTAATTAGGTAAATTGTTGGTTCATTTATCTGAAAGACAAAACAGATAATTGTGGCATGAAATGCTTAGTGTTCTCAACCAATCTAAGAAATGTATCCTTTGTTATACATATTTTTGTTGGGTAGCTTAAAATCCAAAAAGTTTACCATTCAACAGAATGCATTTATTTTAGATTAACTATTGGTCTCAAGAAGTTAGAGGTCCCACCTCAGGATTACTTCAATTTTTCAGATCTCTAGAATGTGCAGTTTATATCGAAATACATAATCTATGTCTAGTTGTTCTGTCTAATTTGATGACAAAGTCATTTGCTAACACCTTTTAGCAAAAAATCAGCAATATTTGTTAAATATTTGTTTATCATTATAAGAATCATTATAAGATTCTTATAATGATAAATTCAAAATGAACAGCAGTCTATAAAAAGGGGTTTCTGATTCATTCTGAAATCATTTTTGTCTACAATTCTGGAGGATTGATATTCCAGAAGGATTTGCTGATAGAAAGCAATTAAGAAATATAGAATTGTAATGATGTTGTGATTGTGGCTACAGCTTATCCAGTCCAAACAAATATCTTCAATAATTTACAAATATTTCAAAATTGTTCCACCTGTGAATATATTATGTTTGAGAATAGGTAGATGCGGCATTGCAGATTGTTCATGGATTGTACCAACCCCGCTGAGTGACACACCATCATGCTATGTTAGTAACTTAGTTTTATAGCATGATAGTTTAATTGCTAACTGTTTTACTGATGTGTTGGATGTTCTCATTTGTTTCATGCCCCATTTTTACTCTCAATTACATGTGAGTAGAAACAACTATTGGAATGAAAGGAATTTGGCATTTGATGATGGCATTTAGACTGCAGTTCTGGTCTAATTTACCTGAAGTTGAACTTTAATTAGAACAATGAGATCTTTTGTAAATCAGTTTGCATATGTAATGGAAGGTAAAGCACAAACATGAAGTAAGCTTATTAAGTTCTGGAACATAACACAGTATTCAATGCATATAGAAATGATAATTCAGAAGCTGAATGGCTATGATGAGAAAAATGCAAAGCAAGACAATTTTCTTTGGATTTTTAGTATAGAGTAGCTTCAGGAATTAGCTCCTACACAAAGACCTTCATTTGAAGTTTAGTGTGGATGCTAGATGCAAGTTGTACTTACTGCTTATATAAATTTTGCTGTATAACATACTATTTAGGTTACAGTTGGCTATTCTAAATGCAAAAGAACATTATTTTAAACAATTGAAAATGTAGTGTAAAACTTTTCAGTTTCTCAAAGAATATAATTATTCCGCCTTTTCTTTGGGGCCTAAAAGGATTCTAATTTTTGTCTTCTTAGTTTAGTCTGATGAAATATAGTAGGCTTGGAGTTAAGAGCTGGGAATATGTTGTCCAGTGAGGAAACAAAATTTCTGTCTATCTCAGACATCAAATTATCTTTGGATAGCACTGGCCCTATTTGCAAGCCTCTCAATATTTTGAGTATTGCCTTTAAGGCAATCTGTCAGTCTACAATGTGTGTCTGGTAGAATTTCTATGCACGTTGATATTTTTTGTACCAGAATATTGAGGGGTTTTGCCTGTATTGCAGTTGTCTGTCACATACAGTAGTATTATATATGCCTCATTTTCAAAAAAGTGAGAAATTGATTTCTATTTCATATATATATATATATATATATATATATATATATATATATATATATCTACACACACACATATATATATACACACACACACAGAGTAATAGTTGTCATTGTCTGTTAAATAGTTGTCATTTGTAGACCTGTAGCTTTTTGATTGCTTTTTATCAGTATCCATTTTCCTGTGTCTCTGCATTGCAGATAGCCAAAGAGCTACCCCCTCTGAGAGAAATTCCCCCCTCCTGCCACCCATCCACTGTTCGAGTCATTACCTCTGGCCTTGAGAAAGACCCTACAAAACGAGCTTCTGCAGCAGAGCTAAGGAAGAAAACCTGCATGGCACTTAAGCAAGGTGAGATTGCTTTGCCTTTCTGAACATGCACCTGGCTGGCAATTTCTTCCTTTCTTGCAACTGTCCCCACAGTCCCCTGACAAAACCTTGCTCTTTTATTTTGTTCCTGACATTTCTCTTTATGTTGCTTCCATGAAATATTTTCACATTTGGTTGTGTAAGAGAAAACATAGAAGTCAGATTTTGTTTAGTAACTTGGGTGCTATAAATTAGAAGAAAGTAAAAGTGCACAGCATGTCCCAGGGCAAGCATTGTCTGTAAATGAATTTGATTACCCTCACTAGTGTCATGCATGAAAACCAGGTTCACACATGAAGGTTCAATTTAACTGATTTATTGCTAAAAACGTACGCACAGGATTCTTCTCAACTAACAATCAGCACCTGATTAGAACTAGATAAGGTTCAAAGGGGATTGGATTTAGCTTGTTTGTGACTATGTAATGACTCTAAATTATTTTTTTTGTTTTACCTCTCTTTGGCACTGCCAATCCTTCTCCTGCTTTGGTCACATAAAATTATGCTAATTTGTTGTCCACAGAATGTTTCTGGTAACTTCATCACACACACACACACAGAGAGAGATATACATACATACATACATACATACATACATACATACATACATACACATACATACACTTTTTGTACAGAACCCGGAGGATGGTAGAGGTTTATATAAAACTGGGTAGAAAAAATGTTTGTAATTCAGTGTATTTGGTAGACAGTACACATAATGCATGTGACAATTACAGCAATATTTTCCACTTTTCCAGACAGTTCAAATATTCTTTTTATTCTTTTAGTATGTCGCCACTTCTTAAAAAGCAATGGACAGAATCTTTTTTGTTCTCTCTGGCCTCACATCCATGACTGCAAAATTCTGAAGTTGCATGTTAGTAAAAGGATGATGTATTACTGAGTGCTGCTAAAAAACAGTCCTTCTATGTGGCTGGTTAATAAAGCAGATCAAGATAAAGTCTCCTCCAAGCTGACAAATAAGAACTATTATAGTTGAGTAATTCCGGTACTGTGAGCACGGGACTAGTTATCAGCAGGCTTCCGGCAACAAATCAAAGACCTGCATTTGCCCTGATAAAAGCACCAAATGATTTAGCTCATGGTAGTGGTCTGCACCCTGTGGAACAGCCTTCCCAGTTGTTCCTGTTTGCAACAATTTTGGTGGTATTTTAGAAAGCAGTGTGCTTCTATTGCTGTAAACTCCAGGAGTCTTTCTGAGCTTAGTGATGTGATACAGGACTGAGATGAATAGTCAAACTCACTCCTGATTTCCATCTGGATATGCTATGTCTTTTGACAAATAAGACAAAAGTGATTTACTATTTATGGCTTTCTGGTTTTGTTTTGTTTGAAATTATAATAAAACATTATTCTGCTGTACCATAGAAAGTAAAACTATGTCAGAGTAGTCATCATTTTATGAATATATTTATTATAGAATGTATTTATATTTTCCCTCTTCATAATGGATTGCTACAGGAAATTTAGAAGAACTAAGAACATCTAGATATATCATCTGAAATTTTGGAGACATCTTGCCTTGTTAAATGTGTGCTGGTGGTTGAACAGGGGTCCCAGTGTTCTTGAGATGTTTTTAATCATAGATTTTCCCATGTGTGCTTTTGGTTTGTAGTGGGAGGACTGAAGAGTTCCTGGAGTGGTGAATACAGAGAACCTAGATGCCTGCAGTCGACACAGAAAGCTATTCTTGCAGAACTACTATTATCAATACCTGAACTCCCGGATAGCCAAAAGGTGTTGTCTAGAAGCCCTAGACCTCCACTGCCATGTCAGGATCTGACTGAGAGGAAGCAGTTAATTAACCCAGACATGTGCAAGGAATTGCCACCATGTGACACCCTTGTGCCATCCTTCCTGATACCAGCCAGTACTAGGAAATACAACATGACAGAGTGGAGGACTCCCAGCATTGACCACGACCTTCAGCAGCTGGAGTTTGGTAATCATGGATCAGGATTGATTGATTGATTGATTCATTCATTCATTCATTCATTTCCTTTATTGTTTTTATAAATAACTCAAGACAGCAAACATATCTAATACTCCTTCCTCCTCCTATTTCCCCAAAATAGGAGAAGGGAGGAGAGAGAGACAGTGAGAGACAGTGACCAGCCCAAGCTGACTTTCATGGCTTGTAGGACTCGAACTCACAATCTCCTGTTTTCTAGCCTGATGCTTTAATCAGCAGACCAAACTGGCTCTCTTATCATTAAAGCTGCTTCTTTGTTTGCCATTTGTTTTTCTGACCTCTCTTTTTTCCAAGCTTTTTGTACAGCTGTCCACATCATAGAAGTTTTTTCTGAATGGTACTGGGTACTGTAAATAGCATTTCTACCTGTTTGTTATTAATTTAGTTGAAGAAGCCAGTCATATAATACTTCTGAGTTTAAAAAGAAGGAAAGGGTAATGACGGTAGCAGAATAAAAGGAGCCTGTAAATACCCAGTCATCCATGAAGGAAAATGGAGTATGTTGGAGTGTGAAAAATAGCAAGGGGCTTCTGATGGTATGCATTTTATAGAGTAGGCATATGTAATATTTAAATTTAAGAGTAGAATCAGGAAATGAAAGGATCATATGAAAACCTTGGGTTAGATTCTCAGTTTAAAAAATGTTAGCGTAAGCAAAATGTTCTTTAGATAAGTCAATAAACTTGGTGATCCATTTTCACTCCTTTATTTAAGTTGTGAAAGGGATTCATTATTAAGGTAGTTCAGTGTTTCAAAAATGATTTGGAAGAAGTGTTTCACACTTATCTTTGGCATATTACCTTCTTACTTTTCATTAAAACATGTCTTTTATTTTTAAGTTTCAATGTGGCTACTTTAATAAACAGTAGAAAGGTGCTGTGCTAATGCTTGTATGAAATCCAAAGCCGTTCTTCCAAATCATTTTGAAGCACCTAAAGTTCTTAGTTATCTCATAATATCTTCAACAACTTGTTCTAGCAGGATTCAGAAGAACCAGATTTTACTCTAGTATATGCCAATGGGCAAAATGCTATATCCATTGTTCAATTTGTTCAGAGTTACAAATATTCTGTTTACAAATAAATTAAATTAAAATTTAAATAATCCTTTATTGGCAGATTACTGTATACTGCAAATGCAAAAGACAAAATAAGTAGTTAAGCGTTAACTGGGTTGAACTTTTGAGGAAAGAAAGCTGTGTTTTAGAGAAGGAGAAATTAAAATAGTAAGAATTAAAAATACATACCAATATGTTTAAAACTGCCAAGCATGAATTAGTATAAATATAGTATACATTTATTAAAAAAAGCAGATCCATTTAATTTTGGAAGCAAAATCAAAACTATAATCGTATTTTGCAATATTAAGAGATAATGGAGTCCTTGTTTGTTTTAATAATGAATCCAGAATGGGATTATGGTTACTCCAGATCATTTTAGGGGAATCATGGATGCCGACAGTATCCAACTGTCTTCATTTTAGTCCATTCTCGTTTCCATAGATCTGATTCTGAACAGCCTCTCTCAACCCTTTTCACTGGAAGAACAGGAACAAATGTTGTCATACTTCAGCTTGGATAGCTTCCTCGCATCAGATGCTAGTGAAAAGGTAATTTACATGAAGATGGACAGTTGCTGTTTTGAAATTGTAGTAGATTGTCCAAGTCAGAATACTCCAAGAAGGATTGTAAAGAATTCCTGTTCAGAACAATTTGAGCATATTTGAATGCCTTGTACATTCATATCTTTCACTGTCTGCTCCTGCTTCAAGTTTGTGTCCTGTCTATGCTACGAAGAAAAACTGTTTTTTTAATAGAACCCCAATCTAGATTCTATTGAGAAAAGCACATTTATTTCCTCCGCCCAATAATAGAAGATAAATAATAAAATGAATGACTGATCTAATATACTCAGTTGCTCACCCAATCTTCTGGGTCAGAGAAGGGACAAGTAGTCCTTGATTTGACAACCACAATTGGGTCCGGAATTTCTGTCACCAAGCAATGTAGTTGTAAAGTGAGATGTCATGTGACTGCATTACTTAGCACTGGCAGTCCTGGCGACCATCATAATTCCAAATACCCTGGGGCGGGGGGGAGTGTCATTAGGCAGGAAGTGGAGAGAATCCCAAATAAATACATATTCCCTGACCACATCAATCAGATGAAAGGTATGAATTTCACCTGTCAAGGTCCAGGAAGGGAACCTTCTCTGCCATTGCCTCAGCCCTCTGGAATTTTCTTCTTACAAAGAGGTGGCAAACCCCCACTCTCCAGGTCTTTTGGAAGGATATGAAGACCTGGCTGTGCCAATTCATGTGAAATACAAACCTGGAGATTGTTATTGCTTTGAATGTCCCCGTCCCCCTTCTAACTTTTAACTTACCATATTTTTTGGAGTATAAGATGCTCCGGACTATAAGACTCACCTACCTTTTTTGGTGAGGAAAACAAGAAAAAGAAATCTGCCTCTGCCTCCCAGCAATTTTGCCTCGTTGCAGCAAACAGCAAATAGCCTGCTTTACTTTCATTTTCGTTTTCAGCATAGCTTGAGTAGCACAAGAAAAAAAAAACCTGCTCCCAGCAATTTACCTCCTTGCAGTAAGCAGCAGAGGCCCGCGCAAAACAGCTGAGAGCAAAACAGCTGAGAGTCGGGAGGCCGATCCAATGGACAATCAACTTGTGCTAATTAGGCTGTGCTGAAGCTGAAACGAGCCGTTTCTTCTTGCTGCTTGCTGCAAGGCTTGCTTTGGCAGAGGCCAAAGGGTGGGGGCCAGTGGGTGGGCAGGGTTACAATCGGTGTATAAGACGCATCTAAATTTTCACCCCCTATTAGAGGAGGAAAAGGTGCGTCTTATACTCCATCTTTGGTATTTCATCTTTGCTTTTTACTTGGTGCCCATTTTACTGATGTATTTTTGTGTGGTTTTTATGCTTTTAGCTGTAAGCGCAGAGTCACTCTGAGAGTGTGATTTATAGCATGGGGGCAATGCAGGGGGATTGGGTAGGCCCAGGGAGGCCTGATACACAAAACTTGGTGGGGATGCTAGAATACAGTGTGACAGGAAGGAAGAGAGAGAAATAATACAGTGTAGCTCAGGGTTTTCTTGGCATGCCATGTATCTGGGGCTGTAAGAACTTGTTCAGTGGCAGCACAAAGCATCTGACTCAGGAATCCCCAGCAGCAAGATGGAAAGCCGTAGCTCAGCAGTATGGCATGGTATACTTCAGCCCAGCCGCCCTTACTGCCTTGCATTTCACCATCCTACTGACCATCACTGATTTCTTGCTGCTGCTGAGGCTTGGCTGCCTTGGACCTTCACAAGACAAATACTGCCCATGCCAGGCCTTCTTTCCAAGGTTGCTTGCTCCATTCTCCAAATTCTGTGTTCCACTTTCCAAACAGTGCATCCTGTTCTCTTAATGCTTCAGAAAGCTTTCAGAAGCCTTTTTTCTAAGGTCTTCACCAGATCTTTGAGAACGAGCAACCTATTTGCAGAATGGCAAACACCCAGCTCTTGCAATGCTTTGGAAGACTTCAGAAAATTTCCAAAGGCTTTCTGAAGCATTACAAGCACCAGGAACACGATTTGGAGAATGTTACAAATGACCTTGGGAAGAAGGCTGGGTGCAGCCAGCAGCTGCTTTGTAAAGGCTTAGGCGGGGCATGCCTTGTGAATAGCGGGAGGAAGATGGCAAAGATCAGCTGGGTGAGGCAAGCCCTGGACGGTGGAGGTCAGTGAAAGCCATTAGTTCCTTGTGCTGTGGTCTTGGGGTAGCTAGCTGAGATTTATGGCTTGAGGGAGCATTTCTCAGGGGCAGCTGCATCCCTCTGTCTGCAATAAAGGCCTAGAGCTGTGATGGCGAACCTATGTGATGTTTTTTGCTGCCCCTGGCCTCCAAAGACTCCTAGAGAGGCTCCTAGAGATAACAAGAGAGGCTCCTAGAGACTCCTAGAGAGGTTCTGGAGGCTCGGGACAGCAAAAAAGTCACTTCCTGTCCCACCGGGAGTCAGGAAATGGGCCCTTTCAGCCTCCGTAGGGCCTCCAAGGGAGTGGGAAAGGCTTTTTTCGCCCTTCCCAGATAAATAGGCAGGATCTGGAGCCAGGTAAGAAAGAAAAACGGGCCTACCAGGCCATCATGTGTCAGGAGCAGGGGGGCGAGGGGGGGGTTGCGTGTGCATGCGTGTGGGCACGTGCGCGCACGACCCTCCCCTGCCCCCCCTCTCCTGGCATACGATGGCAAAAAGGTTAGCCATCACTGAAGGCCCTGAGCCTCTACTTCAGCCCCTGCTTTGATGCTTCTGCCAAGTGCAATGCAAGGTGGCCAAAAGGATAGATGGGCAAGAGATAAGCAGGAGGGGGAAGTCGAAGGTTGTAAGTGTGGGCAGGCTGCCAAGTATCCAAATTCTGATCACATGACCATGGGGTACTGCAGTGGCCATAATTTCAGGGAACAGTCATAAGTCCATTTTTTTTCAGTAGTGTTGTAACTTCAAATGATCACTGAATGAATAATCATAAACGTCCGCATTTCTTTCCAGTCTCTTTCCCATTCACTTTAGATCATTCCCAGGACTTTGTGCTTTTCTGGAAAATACAAGCTCTGCTCACTGCAATTTAATTGTATCAGTACAGTGTAGTTTTATGTTGTTGGACTGGGAAAGGGAGATTGGGTTCAAACCAGTGGTGAAACGTAAAATTTGTTACTACTGGTTCTGTGCGTGTGGCTTGGTGGGGGTGTGTAATATGACTGAGTGGGCATGGCCAAGTTTTTTTTTTTTACACTTTTAAAACCATTTTTTCTACAACCTCTTCAGCTGAAGAGGTTGTTTAAAAAATGCTTTTAAAGCCTCTGACGATCCCAGCTGACTTGCCTGATTGGCAGCTGCTTTCTTTTTTCTTTTTAAGCCTCTGACGATCCCAGCTGACTTGGCAGAGGCTTTTTTCCTTTTAAAAACATTTTTTCTATAAAAATGCTTTTAAAAGCCTCTGATGATCCCAGCTGAGCCGCGCGATCATCAGACGCTTTTTTTTTTACTTTTAAAAACATGTTTTCAGCCAAAGAGGTTGTAGAAAAAATACTTTTAAAAATAAAAAAAAAGCCACTAATGATTGTGCGGCTCAGCCGGGCAATGGAGGGAGGGCCGGGGATTTTTGCTACTGGTTCTCCGAACCACCCGCCTCCATCGCTACCGGATTGGGCGATCCGGTCCGAACCGGGAGCATTTCACCCCTGGTTCAAACGCTCACTCAACTTTGGAATCAACTGGATTGATTTTGGCCAGTTACTCGCTCTCAGCCAACATGTAAAGATCTGCCATAATCAGTGGAATCTAAATATAACTAAATATAGTAAATAGTATCTTATAATAAACGGGATAGATATTCCTAGGAAATGTTCATATTTTTATTTCATATCACATCATCCCTGAATCTTTGAGCTGTTACCCCAGAATCTTACAAACAAGCTAAGCTATTTTTCTCTGTAGATCCCCCTTCTCTGCCTATGAGAAAATGTTGGCTGGTGCATCTTTCCAATTTAGAATGTTTCAGTACTGAGGCATGGAACTTGGACAAATGATCAACTTCATGAACATTAACAGAATGGAAAATCCTCTTATAGGAACATGAACATCCTATGTTTTTCTACTACATTAACAGATTAACAGATTTGGAAGGGACCTTATAGGTCATCTAGTCCAACCTCCCGCTCAAGCAGGAGACCCTACACCATTTCTGACAAATGGCAGTCCAGTCTTTTCTCAAGTGATGAAGCTCCCACAACATCCAAAGGCAAGCTGTTCCATTGGTTGATTGTTCTCACTGTCAGAAAGTTCCTCCTCATTTCCAGGTTGAATCTCTCCTTGGTCAGTTTCCATCCATTATTCCTCGTCTGGCCTTCAGGTGCTTTGGAAAACAGCTTGACCCCCACTTCTCTGTGGCAGCTCCTCAAATATTAGAACACTGCTATCATGTCTCCCCTGGTCCTTCTCTTCACTAGACTAGCCATGCCCAGTTTATGTAACCGTTCTTCATATGTTTTAGTCTCAAGTCCCCTAATCATCCTGATTGCTCTCCTCTGCACTTTTTCTAGAATCTCAATATCTTTTTTATAGTGTGGTGACCAAAACTGGACACAGTACTCTTAGGTGTAGTCTTGCTAGGGCTTTATAGAGTGGTATTAGTACCTCACTTGATCTTGATTGTATCACTCTATTAATGCAATTTAGAATTGTATTGGCTTTTTTTAGCTGCCGTTGCCCACTGCTGGCTCATATTTAGCTGATTGTCCACTAAGATCCAAGATCTCTCTCACAGTCACTGCTATTAAGCCTGGTTTCCCCCAGTTTATATGTGTGCTTTTGGTTTTTCTTACCTAAGTGTAAGACTTTACTTTTCTCTACATTGAATTTCATTTTCTTAGATAGGGCCCAGTGTTCAAGTCTGTCAAGATCCATCTGGAACTTTAGCCTATTTTCTAGAGTGTTAGCTATTCCTGCCAGCTTAGTATCATCTGCAAATTTGGTGAGTTCCCCTTCTATTCCCTCATCTAAATCGTTTATGAAGATATTGAAGAGTACTGGGCCTAAGACGGAACCTTATGGCACTCCACTGCTTACTTCTCTCCATGTAGACGTAGACCCATTAAAGTCTAAGACTACTCGTTGAGTACGGTTCGTCAGCCAGTTGCGAATCCATCTGGTGGTGAAGCTATCCCACTTTTTTCTAGCTTACAAAGAAGTAGGTTGTGGTCTATTTTGTCGAATGCCTTGCTGAAATCTAAGTATATAATGTTGACAGTATTTCGCTGGTCTATTAATTTAGTCACTATGTTGAAGAATAAAATAAGATTGGTTTGGCATGATCTGTTTTTAACAAACCCATGGTGACTGCTAGTTATTATTTTACTCATTTCTAGGTATTGGCAGATCTGTTTTTTTTATTATCTTTTCCAGTATCTTCCCGAGTATTGATGTTAGGCTGATTGGTCTGTAGTTTCCTGGGTCTAGTTTTTTTCCTTTTTTGAAGATGGGAATCACATCAGCTCTTTTTGGATACAGTTAGTTAGACGTTCCATTAGCCATAACCATTCCAAAACACACATGCATACTGAAATAAAATTGTCTTCTTCTCTCTGCTTGTGTGTCTCTCACATTTAGTTTTTCTTCAGCAACGTTAGCATGCAATACATTCCTTACTTCTCATGCTTGAAAGTATTCACATTTACTTTTTTCTCCATATACTAGGTGTCAAATTTAAGCCCATATACAGATTTCTATTGTCTAGCATTTTTTGAGAAGTTTGTGTGTGTGTTTGGAGTTATGGCAAGGGAGGGGGGAATACAGATTGAAGAAAGGAATGCAAAAAAGAATGTAACAAAAAGATACATCTGGCAGCCAAGCCCCCCAAAAAATGCAGTTGCTCCTCCTTTTTGATTCTTTAGGGTTCATTGAAAATGTCCCACAGTCTGAAGGACACCATGAGTTCAGGTGTACATTCCTGGAACAGCCAAGCAGATGGCCAGAGCAGCAGCTGGAACAGCTGGCTGAATCGTAGCAGGAATACAGATATGCCCACTTATGTTAACGGTAAGACATGGTTATAGGATGACAGCCACAAATTATGTTTTAATGGTGTTTGTCAAATATGATTTTTTAAAAATCAAGATTAGTTACTACTTGAGATGGATTTATGAGCGAGAATATCTATGTATGCACAATTATTGGGCAACTATTAGTGTGCAGAATTATGCAACTAAATGAAAAATGAAAATTTGCCCATCTCACTTGTTTATTTGCATCTATTAATGTGAGAATAATAAACGGACAACTCAAAATGTACAAATAAACACTTGACAGTTCATAAAAATAGTGACCAATAAAGCCACCCTTCTTTTCAGTAACAGTCATAAGATTCCATTCATGGAGTCTGTCAGTTTCTTGATCTGTTGACGATCAATTTTTTGTGCTGCATCAACAACAGCCTGCCAGACACTGTTCAGAGAGGTGTACTGTTTTCCTTCACTGTAAGTCTCCCGTTTAAGAAGGGCCCACAAGTTCTCAATAGGGTGTAGGTCAGGTGAGAAGTGGGTGGGGTGGGGTATTTCATTATTCTTTCATCTTTAAGGCCTTTACTGTCTAGCCACTCAGTGGAGTACTTGGATGCATGCGATGGAACATTGTCCTGCATAAAAATCATGGTCATCTTGAAAGATGCAGGCTTTTTCCTGTACCACTGCTTGAAGAAAGTGTCTTCTAAAAACTGGCAGTAGGTTTGGGAGTTGATTTTGAGTCCATCTTCAACCCGAAAAGATCCAACTAGCTCATCTTTCATAATACCAGCCCATACCAGTGCCCCACCTCCACCTTGCTGGCATCTGAGTCAAAGTGGAGCTCTGTGCCTGTTACTGATCGAGTCATGGGCCCATCCATCTGGTCCGTCGAGTCACTCTCATCAGCCTTTAAAGCCTTTGAAAAATCTGTCTTGGCCCAGTCTTGCCATTTCATTTTATTTTTTTTTAAATTTGATTTATATGACGTCTTCTCCGGAGACTCAGGGTGGCTGCGTTAAGCAATAGCCTTCATACTTTTGTATATTTATACAAAGTCAGCTTATTGCCCCCACAATTTGGGTCCTCATTTCACCTACCTTAGAAAGGATGGAAGGCTGAGTCAACCTTGAGCCTGGTGAGATTCGAACTTGCAGTAATTGCAGGCAGCTGAATGTTAATTAGTGCCTTAGTCTTTGTATTTTGTTCAGTGGTGGTCGGGTTTCAGCCTTCCTTATCATGGCCATGTCCCTGAGCACTGAATACCTTGTACTTCTGGGCATTCAAAGTAGGTTGCAGTTTTAGAATATGACAGCACTGGAGGATAATGGATTCCTGGTAGCTTCACATTTGATTCTTCCCAAATCTTTGGCAGTTAATCTGGATCTTTTTTTCACAACACGTTTCTTGCGATCCTCTTGACTATTTGCAACAAAGTGTTTGATAATTCTGTGATCACACCCCAATATCTTAGCAATTTCAAGAGTGCTGCATCCCTCTGAAATACTTTTTACAATTTTTGACTTTTCAGAGTCAGTTAAATCTCTTTTGGCTATTTTTCCGGAGGAAAAGAAGCTGCTTAATAATTATGCACACTTTGATATAGGGTGTTGATCTCCTTAGGCCACACCCTCCCTCATTACACAAAAACACATTACCTGATATGCTTATATCCACTAAGCAGTCTAGTTTATACAGCTTGGAGGTGGAAAATATGCATAAAAATGATGATATGGTCAAAATAATCACTTGCCTAATAATTGTGCACACAGTATATTTTCAAAATGATTGTAAAATATGTTATGTTCCGCTGAATTTAAAAAATGGCAACAACAAAAGTTAATTAAATGAAATGAGATGCTCAAAATATATTTGTGGCTTTTGAACTCCTTTAGATCCTAATGCTTTCATTTCAATTCTTACACTAACCAGGGTTTGGACCTGGTGATCTGAATCAGGTTTCCCCAACCCATGATCTGCATGCAGCCCTGGACTGCTAGTAATGCAGCCCTACAAGATAATAAAAAATAAAGGAATTTTGTTACTTATATACATTAACTATATTATATATTTTATGTGTGGCCTAAAAATTCATCTTCACTAAGTACAGCTCGGAGAAACCAAAAGGCTGGAGAACCATAGTCTAAATCCATATTTCTCAGTCTTACCAACTTTAAACATGTTTGGAGTTCAAAGTTACAGGATTTCCCAGCTATCATGCTGTGATTTGAAATCCACATATCTTAAAGCCACCAGTGTTGGAAATACTGGCCTAATTATCACTTTTTGCATTAGTATTCTCTGGGCTGAGGAGCATCTTATGTTTGATGAAAGAAGTTTAGTCCAAGGATGGGTAGAAGGATAATTGAGAGCTATTAATCTCTACAGAATAAGGTTCTTTGCAATAAAATCTGAACAAAAAGTTCTTTTCTCTCTCTTTTTTATTTTCTCCCAGGGGTGAAAATTGAGATCTGCTTGCTTAGTGGGGAAAGCCTCCACATCAGAGAATTCCGTGGAACTAAGGTGGGAGATGTTGCCACTGGAATCAGCAGCCAGGTAGGTGTTGCACTGAAGAGCTGGTATTTTTTTGGCTATGTATTAAAACAGAGCTTTTGGTGAAGGAAATCTAAATTTTGCAAGGCAAGCAGCTTTTCCATGGCAGAGGGTGCACATTAATATTTTTTTTAATCTCTTAGATATTGTTGAAGTGGGTGGGACTACAGTTTTCAGTCCAGTCTGAGGATTTGGGATGCCATAGCCCTGCCCCAATTGGAGAAATTAGTCTAGTTTGGGGAGGGGCAGGATGCCTCTGAAAGATTTAAAATGCCAATTTATTCATATTTTTACTATTTACTACTATATTTAAAAATAGTATATGATTTATTTCATCCTTAAAGCCATTCTGGGCTAAGATTTGTAATAGTCCAGAGGTGTTCCATGGGTAACAAAACAGGGATCTGGTGGGTTCGCAGCAGTGGTGGATTGCTCCCGGTTTTGTCCGGTTCTTTAGAACCGGTAGTAAAAACGGCAGGAGGGTCTGCCCAGCCACCCACCCAGACGTCATAATTGACGATCTGCGCATGTGCAGAAGCGCAAGCGAAGCGAGCGTGCATGTGCCCTCCCATTGCGAACCAGTAATAAAGGTAAGTAGAACCCACCCCTGGTTCACAGGGTTATTTGGCAGATTTATACAGGCATTAATTAGGATTGCCAGTAATATATACCTATAGTAGAGTGGGTTTTGTTTACCTGCTTTTTATTTTGTTTTTTTATAAGATACCAGCCCCTGCATTCAGCTTCTTCACAAAAGAAGGCGATCCTGTTCATTGTGACATGGCAGTCCCTGATTCAGGCATTGAACTTCAGTGCACTTTGGCTCCTGATTGCAGCTCTGGCTGGAAGTGGAGGGTCAAACATGGTCAGTTAGAGAAGCGGCTGTAAGATCTTTTTCCTCCTCACATCTTATATTGAAGCAAATGTGACTCTGCAAAAAATCAATGCAGGAATTCGTTGGTGACAGCTGCCTATCAAAGGAGATTATAGGTTCTTGTCTGCTTCTTTGCCGCATCCAGTGCCTATGGAAGGTGTTGTGGGATGAACTTCTATGCAGAATTGAATGGTTGGACTGCATTTAATAAAATCAACCTCAGAAGCTTGGATACATCCTTCCTTAATCCCACTATCCAGGACTATCCCAATAGTGCTTTTTTTTGGGAAGGATCATCTTTTAAACTGCCTTGTTTCAGTCTGAGCACTGAATACAGCTTTTTAATTCCTTGGAGGAATGTATGACCTCCAGATATAATAGTCAGTGTGTAATGAGTGCATAACCAACATATCTCTGCAGAAGCAGTAACTTCATCACTCACACAGAAACTCTTTTATTATATGTTATTTAATTTTCTTCCTGTACAATTTACAGCAGGCATGTTCAACTTGCAGTCCATGTGCTGCATGCAGCCCTGGATAGCTGGTTCTGTGTCCCACAAGATTATTACACACACACACACACACACACACACACACGGACGTTATTTAGATACATTAACTATATTATATATTTTACATGTGGTCCAAGACAATTATTTTCATTCAGTGTGACCCAGGCAAGCAAAAAAATTGGACACACCTGTTTTACAGAGTTAAAATTACATGCTTACCAGGAGAATTTTTAACTACCAGTCTGAATGCAAATAGTTTTTTTAAGATTAAACAGATCATACTTTTCAAGAGAGCATTAATTTTTATTTTTTTAAATCCTAAATCAGAGAAAACCACATCAATCTATTACTATTTATGATATAGAAGTAAGCCCTTTTGAATGCACCAAGGCTTACTCCAGTCTAAATGCTCATTAGTTTCCATCTATGCCAAGGATAGTTCGAAGCAAAAATCTAAACTTGAGATAGTTTAAGCAAGTCCTTAAAGTCTTGTTTTTAGTTGACCAGATTGATTTTTTTTGCTTTGGTAGGTTTTGTGTGGAGAACTCTGGTCATATAAATGAATATCATTGGACTAGGGTATAAGAGGAATAAAATAGATGATATATAGTCATCCTTTTCTCTTGATAGGTGCAAAGATACCTCATTCACAAAACCTCATCTGGCACGTTCTGAGCTACATCTGGAGTATGTTCACTCGTAATTGTTTTTGGTTGAACTTTGAAATTATATAGAAAAGATAAATCCAATTGACAAAATTGGGGGGGGGGGGTGTTTGAAAACATGTCTGATCGTTATCCCTTTCTATCAAAGAAAATAACATTTGTGTTTGAGGGCAGTAGACCAGCCGGAATTTAGTTGCCTAAATTCCAATTAAATTTTCAAGATTTTCTACTTCCTCTTCCAAACATGCATACTTCTTTACCAAGGCAACCAGCCATTCTGGAGAACAGCATCTTTTCAATCCATCTTTTCAAATGTAATTCCTAAGCAGCTGGAGTAAATGTGTAAATTACAAAAATTTGGCCATATAGCAACTCTAAACTCTATAGTGTTTCTCCTTGTAAACATCTCATTTCACATTAAAGTTAAATGTCTTCATTTCTGACTTGACTTCACTATTAGATAATAAAATTTGCCTATTGCTACTTTCACTGGATTCTAAATCTACTGTAATTCTAAACAGATTATTTTTAGAAGCTTGAAGTTGTGCCTTAATAATTGGTTGTTTCTTAATTGGCAAAAGGCTTTTGTAGTCTGGTCTATTAGAAGTTATACTGCTGCATTTAAAATCTTGCTTGGATGTCCTGCTAATTTGATTGTGGTTGTGCTCTAAGAGGCAATATCTTCCCAGTTGGTACAACAGAAAGCTGAAATAGGCCACTGAGTTTTTATGATTGTATGTAATTTCAGTTGTCTGAAGTTCATGTTGTGGTCCCTATTTATTTTTGCATAAAATTAAATGCTATTCAGAATTGGAATGATTATTCTTGCAATTCAGTAACCTAATGAACTTACCGAGTTTCATGGTTTACAAAATTGCTACAAGTATTGGGAGACGCTATGGTTAAAATATCTCCTCAGGACCACGATGGCTGATGAAAACAGCAAGCAGCCTCTAATTTTGCCATTGAAAACTTAAATTTATAAGTACTGTTATTTGGGACTGCAATCTGTAAAATCATTTTGTACTGTATTCTCTCAGTAGCTGGTAGAGTTCATGTGAAAGAAATGCAATGCTTCATTATAAAGACTAAGTATAAGAAACTTACTTGACATGACTTCATTGTGGGCAGCAGCATTGTGGGTGCAAGTGGCAGGAAAGAGTTGACACGCTGTTCTGGGGAACGTCGAAGGCATCCGGCTCCATTGTTCCTTCAGGAACCTGGTTACTTTTATCCAGCTTGAATCAGATGATTTGGAGAAATGCCATGTGTTTCAGAATGTCTTTCTCCTGGTTGCTTTTATCCAGCCTGAACAGACTAATTTGGAGCAACGCCATGGAATCATCACTTAACAAATCTGACTTACTTTTCGGTTTGACTGCAGGAGGCTCAAATAAACCATTCTCTTAAGGTCACGTGGGTAGGTTTCTCAAAGTATATTTGTCTTGGCAATAACATTGGAGTTGAACAGCATTTTTTGTGACTGATGATCAGTCTGAGCCAGATTCTGAGGCAGGGCCTCCTTGAGAGCAAGGGTTTGGTTGAGTTCTGTAAGCTCCTTTGACGGATGGGCCGATTTTCTCCAGCATCTCTGGAGAATGACTGGCTGCTTCATTTTTCTTGAGAACTGATTGGTCTTTTTCCATCAGAGAATGATTTTCTATAGGCTCACCACAAAGCCTCCAGGCGCAGCTCAAAAAGGATCCTGAAAGGAAAACCATGGCAGATCTGCCCCTTGTTCGCCCGGCATTCGTGAAAGAGTTTAGTTGTTCTATCTATCTATATAGCTGGATAGATGAGTAAATTCTATTTTTTACTGTCACCTAGTTTCAGGTTGGAACTCAAGGAATGATTTTTTAAAATTATAGAGAAGAAACTGGCTGTAGAGCCAATCACAGCTGTCAATCTATTCCTAACTGTAGATAACATTTTTTTTAAAAAAGTATAAATTGCCCTCTATAGATTGTACAGCTTGGGGAGTTTATCCATTCTGTTTGTGGAAAGGAAACAGCTCCTAGTTACCAATAAAGTTTTCTAAGTGTTCCTAAAAACATCATTTGTGGAAATCTTGACTCTTTCAAGCACTTTTCTTAATTTGCAAGAATAGCTGATTTATGAACCAATCAAAAGAAAAAAAATGTAGCAAAAAGAAGTATCTATATGCAACGGAAGTAAACTGACACATTTAGAAAAATCTGAAAGTTTATCATGATATCTTAGGTATCTACGACTGTAATCCAGGGGTCTTTCCTCTCCAGTTCTTAAAACATTAATCTACTTGCAGCATATTGATTCCTGCAAATGAAGTAGCAGACCCTAAATCAAGAAATAGGGATCTAAATTAATGTACAGAAAAACACATTATTTTTTCTTCTTCATGCATTTACTTCATGCATACTTTCTCTTTTTGTTTTGTTTTTTGGTATAAAGAAAGAAGTTATTTTGTCAGATTTGCATTGCAATGATGTAATGATAGTGAGCTCATAAATCATGTTATGTCTCTGCAGGTGTATGTTCTTTTTTACTGTGATATATAAATCAACTCTGTGTAGCATCAAGCCAAGCCACAATGGCATATTGAACCAATGATGAAAATCATTTGGTCATAGTGTTTAGGGGCACTATTTGAACCAAGCCATTTTTTAAAACTCTAGAGAATTTAGGCTAAAATATTACCTTTCTATGTGAGCTTTCTGTGTGAAGAATTTATTAACTTCCTTGCTTCCAGTGTTTAAACTGTTAAATAACCAATTTGCTTGCAAAAATGAGCTTAGACGTTTGTCTAGTTTTTCAATGTTAAAATTATATTGGTTTTGAAAAAGCCAAGAGATGGAATGCTAGAAAGCCTCAGCCTTACAGCCTGTTGTCTTAGATACTTTCCCCTCCAGTCCAGCTTCAGAAATGCCACAAAGCTTTTTAAAATTAATAGAATGAAATAATTATTTGGCACAGCTCTTTAGACTGGCGTTGCTTTTGCCAAAATCAGGATAATAACCAGAGTGGCCTAAAGATCCTTCCAAACTGTGTTCTTAATACTTCAATTAAAAGTGTTCATTTTGTTGTTTTCAACTTAAAATATATATTTTAATGGAGGGGGGGGAGAGGGAAAAGTAAGAACATACAGATAGATTTTAAATGAAAATCACTAATTATGTTCATGTGATGCACTGAACCACAAACTTGCCCACTATAGTTAGTCTGGTGTGTTCTAAAAAGACCTGTGCTTTATTAGTTTAGGGTTCAGTGTGCGGTTTCAGTCCAGAAAAGTAATTTTTATTAATTATGGATAATCATGTTATACAAGCACAATATATATTGTCTATGATTCTGTGAAGATTAAGAATGACTGATGTTATTTTTAACTGTCAATGAAGTTGTAACCCAAATGAAGCCTAAATGTACCTTTTTCAATCAAGGAAATTAAATCACAGTGCCTTTAGCTCATATTTTGGTGGTGTCTATTTATTTGGCTAGATGTTTTCCTACTGTTTCTCTTTTCTTCAGTACTTTGGCTAAGGATGGGTGAATATCTAAAAATATTGTGGTTACTCAGTAATGACCAAGTACAGTTTACGAATTTGCAACAGATGCATACAACTTCTGTGTTTTTGGTGCAGATGTGACAGTTTCATCACATACCAAAGCCAGCATACTGTCTCCCACAGTGATTTCTGTGGGAAAACCATAAACTAGCTCATGCTGGTGTCAGGCTGTCTGCTGTCCTTTACAGTAGGGATTGCGTCATAAAAAAATTATTGCCCACCATTTGAAGAATTTTCCACATCTTAAATTGTAATTCATACATCTTAAAATTGATTTGTAATTTGGGAATAAAAATTTGAGGATAAAATTTTAAATAAATTGCCAATTATGGGGAAAGCTGGGGAAGAGCCATTATCAGGAGGGCTGCTGCAAGATTTGGCCTTGTGAATTGAAAAGTAAGCCTTTCTTTTGCCAAGACAACATTAGAAAGACTACCTTTACCCATGTGCAACTGAAAATCTCAAAGTGCTGGCATTTCTTAATTTCCTTGCATGGTGCATTTTATCCAATTCGAGGTCTATTGTGTTGTCTGGATCTGAAACAATTATCATTGAAGCTTAGTAACTTGGCCTTGTCATAAAGTGCAAGACTGAATTTTGTAAAATCAAAATAGTCACCGTTTTGGATCTAGATAACGTAGGTTTCAACCTTTGATTCAAATCCTACAATGCAATAACAGGAAAGGCTTTAAACTATTGTGGGAATGACTGGTCTTAAATAAAGTTCCAAGTTCATCCATGGACATTTGAATACTTGCTATGGATACTTAAGTGGTATCTTTAGGTCAGCCATTTGTTGTCAGCTCAGCCCAATGTGGCTGTTGGGATAAAATGGAGATCCCATGAAAGTCACCTTATGTCTCGAACGAACGTGGGTTTATAAATAAAAAAAATATGGTGGGATGTTCATGTATATTCAAAAAAAATTGGCTTAGTGTGGTAGAAACCCAATCTTAAAATTTAAAGTACTGTACAGATTTTAATCACAATAGTAGAGGAATCTGAGACTAGTTATATACAGTAAGCAAAACTGTAGTATCACAGCAAAGGTTAGTCTCTCAAACATTTGATTTCTGAAAGTGATCAGATCAATTTATCTATCCGACATGTAGTACTCAGAGGGAAATAGTTCTGAATCTATCATCATGGATTAACAACTATCAGATATGCTTGCAGTAAAAAAATGTTTCTATTTCCTTGGCTGAACTGGGAAGTTGAAAACATTCCGAAAGGCAAACTACATCTGCTGAGAAAAAGTTCATGGATATAGCCACCTGCATTTGAACTAAGTTGCAACACCTTTTACATGCCACCTAAACTGATGGTTTTATTCTGGGGGGGGGGGGCAGGAGGAGAAACAGCCTGTGAACTCTAGATGACAATGAATGAGACGGCAATTTTTGCTGTCAGTGGTAAAATAGGTACTTGTTATACTGTTCACTTGGGTAATTTACCTCTACCATATCATCTGGACGGTATGAAGCTTGAGAAGACTTTGAAGAGTCATTATTTAAAAACCAGGCAGAAAGATGATTTGTAGGGCAAGTAAGTTTTAAGCGTACCAAGTTGTGTAGTCTCTAAGCACTTTTTCTTATCCTACACCTTGAACAGAGTTCTGAACTGCCATGAGTTTATGATCATAAGATGTATCTATGGACACCTTGATATTATTGCAAATTGTATTATTTCCTCTGACAGATTTTTTGCAAGTGCAATTTTGAATTTTTCCTGTCTTTAGAATTTGAGCCCAGTGTACTTCCCAACACCAAGAACATAATTTTCATTGTTACAATACATGTATTATATTCTCTCATTTGTTAACTTGCTTTGGATTAAATGCAATTTACACACCATATATAAAAATAATGTATACAAAGTAACAAGTCATGTAGAGCATTGTGGCTCATCTACAGGATTCAAGGCATTTTAAGAAAACAATTAAGTTCCACATTCAGTTGTTTTACTAACCCTCCCTCCCCACACCTTTCCCCTTGCTCCCAGACATGGCATAAAGAATTGTGCTATTCTGAGCATTTGCTGCAATAATTTTAGTTTTTCTTAAATTATGGGGAAAGCAATGGTAGCCTAAAACTGGGCTTCTAAGCATATCTAGTCTACAGCAAGTTTGGGATGGACAGTAGGGACATGGCCATAGTATTGCTAAAGGCGGTTGAGGATTTTGTTTCATCCAAGTTGAGACTGAACAAATTTGTCCATGCATATCTAATCTCTCCTGAAATAGGTAGTTATTGCTGTGAAGCTTGCATGCTGGAGTTTGAGAGGGAAAGCAAAAGTGCAACTTTGCATAAGTGTCCCTGCAGGCATAAAGTGCTCCAGATGGAGTCAGATTATACAAAATGATGGTACTGTAACCCATGCCTTCTCCATACCCACCCACCCACCCAAAAAAGAGGGGCATGAACAGTTGCTCTTCCCCTCTACATATTTTAGGAGATATAATTAGTTCTCCTTCAGCAAATGAAGGGAAAGCTAGGATCCATAAAAATCTGGGTTGATTTGAGAGAGGGAGTAAGATATATTGTTGCCTGTGCAGTGGAACTACAAAAAAAAAAAAGAAAGAAAAGGAAAAAAAGGAAAGGAAAGGAAAAAAATGGGGGGGGGGAGAAACCATTTTTCATGAGTTAACCCCGTTTCCCAGGCTTCCAGCAAGTGGGGAAACATGCATTTGGATTAGGATGTGGTATCCTTCGGATGAACTAACAGTTGTATATTTCAATATAGAATTAGAACTATGCATTGCAATGATGGATTAAATCTTTATTAAAGATCTCCTGAGTTATCTAATTACTGTCACCTCCACTCTATATTTTTTTGTCTCTTGTAGTAAAGCTCATAAGAGTATGACATCTGTACATCTGAAGATTGGAGATGGGGAGATAATATATTATATTTAATATGTAATATATGCTGCCAGCAACCTGAAAGAAAAAATTGTTCAGCCCACAGAAGAATGACACCATGTGGCAAGGAAAAGAACAGCAATTCCCATAACCAGTGTGATTGTCACCAACACTCAGAATGAGTAGTTTTTGAAAGTGCCAAACTTTTGCTAAATCCTGAGATGCTGTTCAACTGATCAGATTAACTCCCTAGACTGATTGTTGTGCTAGAAAATGATGCTGAATTCATTAAATATTCTAGAAGAATATATAATCATGGGAAACTTTGCTAGAGAGGGAGAAGAGCAACATTGTTTTCAATGGGTTTCTAATTACATTGGATGCAACTGTGATCATGCAGTTACAGTTGACGTGTTGTTGAATGTGAAATATAGTTCACAACAAGGGACAGACCTGGACTGTATGGAAATGTATAAAGAGGACAAAAAAACCCCAAAACCAACCCTATGATTCCTGTTCTCTCCTCATTTCTTCTTTTCACAATTCTAAGAACTTGCTTTATTATTTATAATTCTAAGGAAGCAACAGGACTATGTGGCCAGAACCAATTATGAAATTTTGTGAAAGAAAAGGCTACAGGCCACTGAAGCCAACTCATTCTATATCAGAAAGCTGAAAATATGGTTTTGATTCTAAAGTGATGAAATTGATGCAGCACCTTTGCAAAAAAAAATAAAAATGCTCGAACAGGATGCTATTTTATACAGAGTGTTTGCTCCACTCAGAAACAGCTTGGATTTACTAATTAATTAGCCCTGTTTTGCTATGTTATAATGGCTTAAATGATCCTGAGATTACACTTTCCCAGGAAGTAATCATTCTACATCAGTACTTAGACAAACATAATTTTTTGTGACACTTGACAGAAAACAGACAATCCTCTCCCACCTTGTCTCTAGGATAGAAAAGGAATTGAAAAACTAAAATAGAATGAATGCCCTAGATAAAGAAACCAGAATAGGTTGGATAGAAAAGAAAGCAGGGAGAAAGAATCTGGATCAAATTGCTTTCTTCTTTAGAGGCAGCAGCCGCCACAAAGATTTTTGGAGGTGGAAGATGTTTCTTATTGATTTCGTGGTGGAGGTTTCTAGCACCATTGGCTGTCCCTGTATTAGAGACTTGAGCCTCCCCATCCTGCCCACTGCTGCCATGGTAGGTCAGTCAAATGTGGCCAAGATTATAGTTGCTTATTAGATGAAGAAATATTGTTGATCCAGTGGGCAACATAGCCAGCAGGATTTACATGTGCAAAGATTATAAGTGTGTATGTGGGGAAGGGGAGAGGACAGTCATCCTGGCCTGAGTCCCTTTATTCCTTGGTGGGAAAAGTCTTTGGTCCAGGCCTCTTGGTCTGAGTTCTTGCATCACTCAGCAAACCAAGGCTTATTTAGCTTGTACGCATTCAAATCTGTCACAGTGAGATCTCGGAGGTCGCCTGAAGAGTCTGCCCAGTGGTTCGTTTTTTGCCACTGTGCCGACCAGTATCCCCCCGCCGGTATGGCTGGATACGTAGACCTGCCCAGGAAGAAAGAAAACAAAACTCAATTATGGCTTTTTAAGGTACATATTGCCTACCCAACAATTTTTTTTATAATTCAGAACATTTTAATATATAGGAAAGAAATTATTTTACCTGCCTCTCCGTATTCAGTATGTTTGAAAAAAAATTGGGATTCCAGCCTTGAGATAGACTTTTGTTAAGTGTATTTAAAATTTGGCAGTTGCCAAGAAAACAATCTTTGCATCAGACACTAAAATTCCAGTACATATTAAAAATAACCATGCATCATAAAAGTACTTGTGCTTTGCTCTTTACTTGGGAAATATATAACTATGTGTCTACGTATAAGCAAGATGGATATAATGGGGAGACAAGATTAAATCTCCAGTCATGATGCTCATAGATTTTCCTGTCGGATGGGAATTTGAGGATAAAAAGAGTGTCCATTCTGCCAGATTCAATGAGGATAGGAGCTCCAAATACATTCAGAGAATCTTCTCACTGTTGGAAAGAGTTAATCTGCCATGCTAATTGCTAACTGCCATATTCCTTCCCCCAAATAAATTCTGCTGCTGACCAATGTTACCTAAAGCCACAAGCTACAGTGGGCTTTCTTCATTGAAGCTGGCATCGCAGAAGAGGCGAGATGAGCGTTTCCCCGTCCGAGCAGTAAAAGGAATAGTTTTCAAAGCTAAAAAAGGACAGTTCAGGGAAGAAAGAAAGGAATCAAAGAAAGGAAAAGAGACAGGAAAAGCAGTAGGCAAGTGAAAGAATGGATGGTTCAAAGAAATATACCTTGATAGTACAGCTGCATTACTATACTTACTAAAAAAAGTTATCTAGGGAATGGCTACCTGTTCTCCCTTAGAGCAGGGGTGAAATGCTCCCGGTTTGGACCGGATCGCCCGATCTGGTAGCGATGGTGGCGGGTGGTTCAGAGAACCAGTAGCAAAAATCCCTGCACCCGCCCCCCCCTCCTTGCCCAGCTGAGCCACACGATCATCAGAGCCTTTTTTAAAAATAACTTTTCAAAGCATTTTTTCTACAACCTCTTCTGACGAAAAAATGCTTGTAAAAGTTAAAAAAAAAGAAGACTCTGAAGCATTTTTTTTCTGCAACTTCTTGGCTGAAGAGGTGGTAAAAAAAGTGCTTTGAAAAGTCTCTGATGATCCCAGCTGAGGTGCCTGATCGGCAAAGGCTTTTCAAAGCATTAGAAAAAATGCTTTGAAGTTTTTTTAAAAAAAATTGGCCACGCCCACCCAGCCACATTACCCCTCCCCACCAAGCCACGCCCACAGAACCGGTAGTAACAAATTTTACATTTCACCCCTGCCTTAGAGACTCTCCAGAGCCATCAACCCCCCCCCCCCAACTCCCCATGTCAGATTCAAGGCCAAGATGCCCTTGAGTGAGCTATTGGCTGAGTCTGTGCCAGTTTCCTTAGCAATAATATCTAAGTGATTACCCAATTATTTCCTCCTTCCAGGTTTCTCAGTTTAGCAACAACCTCATGTTACCAGGTGCTCCCCATCCAATACTAATAGATAATTGCTGTAGAAAAAACTAGGTGGCAGGAGCATTATGGATACCATTCTGAGTTCCTGAACGAGGTGGAATAGAAACCAAATAAATAAACAAACAAACTAAGGTTGAGCTCCTCGGTTTCTGAAATTAGCACAGTTGGCTAGATGCTGAGGCCATGATACAATATTAATCCCCAAATTCTCTGTTTGTGAGATGGATATATTCTTTGAGAATCCAAGGCAGAGAAAGATAAGGGTATATCTAAATTGAATGTGGTATTTTGCAGGGGTTAGTAAAAGCAAATGAACATGACTTCCAAAAGAAGTGATAAGGCTTAAGAAGGGCAAAAGGGAAGCAAGTCAAAAAGTCAGAAGTAAATGAACAGCTAGTGTCAGAAACAGCCTTTAAAATCCCATAGAGCTTCAAGATCATGTGCCCATGTATAGCTAGTTTCTACCAATTTGTACAAAATTTACCAGGGAAGATTTAAACAGACTGGTTTGGATTCAGATTTGGGCATGAATTAGGGTTACAGAAGTAGAGGTACTTATTATCCCCCCCACCCCCCAAAATCTTTCTGGGTTTCTGAAAAGGCTACACAGAGTATCATAGAAGACACAAGGAGATGAGGGGAAGGAGGGGGGAGAACCAGAAGCAAAGGTACCTTCCATGATCAAAGCTCTGCTCATACATTTTAATTTCCTATGTCTTTCAGGAGTTTCCCATTTTCACTGTACTACAGCTCGTTTTCTTCTACAGAGTTTCAATCCCTTACATACTGAAGTATTTTTCATTGCTGGAAGGGGAAATTTGCCTTCATCAATCCAGTTGTATATCTAAATCTAAACTCATCTTACTCATGGTGTATATTATTTGTACATTTGTACATACTTTCCTGGATTGTATTTTCTATTTCTATTGATGGGTTTAAATAGTTCGATATTTTGATTGTGCTTTGAGCATATTACCTTCAAAAAAAAGAAGCAGGATAAAACTGTAAGGAAAAATAACAGTTTACATCTGCAATAAGGAAAGTTAAGTGTGCAGCTTCAATGGACCTTAGAAATGTGCTACATAATGATACCTTCTCAACAAATGTGACAGGACCCAAAGAAGTAAAAACCACATGCCAGCTTCTTGCTACCCAGAGATATGCAGGAAGAACCTTAATAATACCCATGCAATGAAAAAAATTGCTATACCTCATTTGCTTTCCCATCTAGAACTGGGTATCTAAAGAGAAACAGTAATTCAGGACAAATTATTTGTAGGTTACAAAAGATCACTTTTCCCTGTCAATAGGATTCTGAGTAGTTCTCACTTCATCTTTGGGCCGCTAGGGAGGATCTGCAGAGATTTCAGAATTTTTGGATCAAGTTGCCAATTTCCCTTCTCACCTGAAATGATGTCTTCAATGGCACCATCTTTTTCTTCATAAATGAGAGGCTCTTTCACCATCTGCTTTTTCTTCAGCTCAGCTATGAGGTCCATCTGTTGTCGCTTGGCCTTATGGGTGGGAGACTGCTAAGGAAGAGAAACCGTTGCTATGGTTACCCATGTATCATGATGAAACTGAAGGTGTCTATAAAGCAAGCTCACCCAACAGTGGCGTATAGGAAGTAAGTCCACTTATGGAGCAGGATATGCTGTGGATTTTGGAACACAAGGAAAGGATGAGAAAATCTTAACCCATACCTTGGGTACTGCCTGTTCCTCTTCAGGGGAAACTGACTCCTCTTTGGCAGCTGCTTCTTGCTTCTTCCATACTTTGATATCTTCCTCTGCTTTCTTTATATTAGTGGAATGAGGAAAAAAGCAATAATCCCATTAAACAAACATGTATATCTCATCTAGACCACTGTTTTTCAACCTTAGTAACTTTGCTGGTAAGGAATTCTGGGCATTGAAGTCCACACATCTTAAAATTGCCATGGTTGAGAAACAATGATTTATTATACAATAAGATGTTTCCCCTCAATAAAGATTATGGCCCATTTCTCCTTTGCAAGCTCTGCTTTTCTTTCTTTGAAATAACCCCATATATTATGGAAATGAGCTTTTAAGCTCACAGCATATATTCTCTTATTCCTAATTCCCATTTTCAAGAAACTGCACCTTCTTAGAAGCACAAATAAATTATTATTATTCTCTATTTTTCTATTTAATACTATATTTCTAATACAGTATTATTCTCTATTTTTCTGAATTGGTATAGTATTCCCTCACACTTGGCCATCAATATTATTATAATTCTTCTCACTGTTCACTGAATAAAAATGCATATGTATAAATTACATGAAAGCCACAAAAACAAAAAATAAAAATTGTAAGGGTGACATTAATCAATCCCAACAAGCTAAAGCTACAATTAAAAAAATACACCAATACTTTACGTCAGGTGAAAGAAAAAACAGTTTTTAATATTCTTTTTTAATATTAGAAGGAATTAAGATATAAGAATGAGCTGATATTATTGGAAGAAACTGTTGTAACACCCTTGCTTATGAACTACAATTACATTCATGCAAATTTCTGTGAACATCATCAATAGTCCTTTACCACAAGGTTGTTTTGTATCCCTGCAGTAATAATTGTCATGAAAATAATAGAAATTAGGAGCAAATGCCATCTACAAAATGATATTTCAAAATGAGACAACAAAATGGGAGAATTTCCATGATGAAAATAGCTTAATAGTTGCAGTCATCTAAACAATTTGGAAGAGAACTGATGGACTCAGTCAAACGCCACCCCCCCCATAAATCAACTGAGACCTGAACAATTTTCATAATTATTTAATTAATTTCTACACCACAATTATTGTATCAGCTTTACATTGATTCAGTGCAGTCCTGTTCGATGTGATACCCTCCAGGTATAATGGAATTATGCATTTCATAACTCTCAGCCCAGGTGACCAATGAGGTTTTAAGTTAAAGAAAAACTGATTTAGTATATTTCAATGATTTAAGGTTTCTTATATCCATCTTCTGACCAAGCTTTACAAAACTTCAGTAGAGGAAACTACTTCAATAATCTTCATATTGCAAAAGTGACACAGGAAAACAGAAGAGAGCAGCCATCTTGAGAATTCATGTTTCAGACAAGAGATGAACCCAGATAGTCTCCTTGGGTCATTAGGCTAAAACATTAGGCTACAACATATTAGAAATAGGTTTTTTTTACCTGGTATGCTTTAATAAAGCGTACAAATGTAGGGAAGAACATAGTTGGGGGAGTAATCTTGGGATTCTCCCCAAAGTACTCCACTGTTGACTCATATGCCTCCTATGGAGCAAGCAGAAAGAATAACTGACCTACACTTACGGTTATAAGAGCCATTTTGTCAATCACAAATTTTTTATTATCTATCTATCTATCTATCTATCTATCTATCTATCTATCTATCTATCTATCATTACATTGTTATGCTTCCCATCCCCCTAAAACGTGATTCTAGGTGGCTTAAAGTTATAGAAACAAGTAAAAAGATCTAAAAGATTAAAACAAACCAACATTAAAATATTATTAAAAACTGCACTAAAACTATGCCTACAAGAGCCAACAGCAGACAGGATAGGGATGAGATCTTCTTATCTTGTCAGCCAACTTCAGTGGTGAGCAGCCTTCTCAGGGCTCCAGGACAATCGTCAAAGCCAGATTTTGCTCTTCCAGAAAATGAAAAGGAAGGGGCAGTTCTGACCTCCAATGAAAGAATGTTTCACAGGGATAGGACCACAGTGGAAAAGGCTCTTCTCCTTGATCCTGCCTGCTTAAATTTCTTAGCAGATAGAACCTGTAGCAGGCCTCTTTTGCTGGCACAAAAGTGATGGGGCAGGCTTGTCCCATCAGGGGGAGACGGCTCCTCAGATATCTTGGACCCATGCCATGTAGGGCATTAAAGGTAATAACCAACACCTTGAATTGAGTCTGGAAGCAAACTGGCAGCCAAAGCAACTTGCACACTTATAAGTGGAGCCTTAGGAACTCCTAGGACTGTGCACTATTGCATTTTGCACTAACTACAGTTTTTGAATACTTTTCAAGGGTAGCTCAATATAGAATGCATTGCAGTAATCTAGTCAAGAGATAACTAGGGCATGAGTGACCATGGACCGTGGGCCTCACGATCCAGATAAGGGCACAACTGGTGCACAACTCAAAGTTGCACAAAGGCCCTCCCAGCCATCCAGAATTAATGATGATAAACTATCAGATCCTCTTCCACCCATAGCATCGTGCTTGGGTTCTGTTGAAACCTGTGTCCCCCATCCAGATCCAGGCAATCACAACATCGCTTGGATTTTAAGTCCATGGATGTATAAGGGTATACAACATCCATTTAAAATATGATTTATAGTATGAGAGTTCATAAATAGATTGTGAAAAAAGAAATATAGTTCTGATTTCCCAATATGTGGATGAACTCTCTTCCAAGCTCCTAGACATTTGCGGTGATACCTCTTTTAAATAAAGAGGTATTGCAGCTTTCTGCTTATTGTCTCCTTGCCTGTGCAGTTTTACTGTCTGCCTGAAGCTTTTCCATCATTTCCAAGTTTGTCTTTAGGAAATCTTTGAGTATGACACTGTCATCCTGGCGCATGAATTCTTTGCGTGTTAGCTCCATGCCCCGCTGTAGGCTTCTCACATCTTGAAGCACACTGTCCAGTGACACTACAAAGGTGGGAAGGAAAGAGAAAAGGCATGGAGAGGTGAAGCAAGAACAGCCAGTCTGGATTACTTCCGTCTCACTTACTTTCATTTTTAGATTCATTATTTTTATAGGACAGACAATCTTCTACCTATTGCCATCCTATAGTTTTCATAGGCAAAGAGGAAAAGCAGCACTCTATTTTTCACTAGGAAAGTGACCCACTGTTCTATTCTTGCCCATAATCTACCACTCCATACCTGTCCCTGCTTTGTCCAGAAAATGCAGCTCACTGGAAAAGTTCAGGAATTCAGGATATTTTTCTTGGATCACCCGCACTATATAATGAAGTAGTGTCTGTTTCCGGTCTGTTGATTTCATGTCCAGAAGCTACAGAGAAAAATAGCAATTAGGTTAGCAAAAAACTAAGATATCAAGCCATTACAGAACACCTGCCCTTTCTGTTGCTGCAATTTTCTTCCCACCTCTTCTTAATTTCCATGGGTTTGGGTGATGTATTTTATAAACATACCTCTGATATTGTGAAGACATGTTCTTGGAGTACAGTACTATCATTCCTGATAACTTGAACATCATCAGGGAATCCAAGGTAAGGAAAGGCTGAATGGCTCATACTATAGTAACTTGGGAAAGATTACTGGAAAGCACAATCTACTGCTATTATGAAAGTCTGTTTGAAATGCTCAAGGACACATATTGGGTGGTGTGCATTTTTCACCTGTGGCTGATGCATAATTGGAGCTCTGTATCTTGCACATTACTCTCAGCCTTAGCTTGTTCCTGATTTGAGGCCACAACCAACTTTCAAGTTCACACCCTATTGTTTGGCCATGTTTTCCTTCTAGAAGCAAGTCCTAAGGATTATATGCCTTCTCCCCACCTACCGCATCAAGGCTCTGCAACCGGAATCCATAAGCCGCTCCCCGTTTGCTGCTGTTCAAATAATTCCCAAATGCCAGGACAATCTATGGAGAGGCAGACAGGCAATTAAAATTAGTCATATTTGACTGGAATCTCTTAGCTGAATCTGAAAGCATTGATAGGCCAAAATAGGGGGAAGACAACAAGAGGATATCATTTTATTTTATCTCATAAGAATGGCCAGCTACTGGGGGGAGAAGGGATATATCAATGATGGCTTTGAAAGATTATGATAAGATTCATGAAAAAGCATATGAATGGTTATTAATTGTAATAATTATAATAGTGATTTTACTATGTCTTTGATTCCCAGTTATCCTGGGAAAGAGAGGGTGCAAATCTCAAGTTTCACTTAAAGGCTTGGGAAATAAATGTCTACAATGGCTCTGATGTCTTTATAGCATATTTCCAGGCATGCATAATCAAGCAGAATTCTGTTATGATAAATAATTGGTTTTGTCACATAATCCAATAAATTCATGAATCAAAGGGACCCACATAGCAGATTCTGACTGCTGTCAAGCTCCAAGAATCAATCTTCCTTTCTTCCTTCCTTCCTTCCTACCTACCTTTCTTTCTTTCCTCCCTTTCTTTCTTCCTTCTTTTTCTTTCTTCCTTTCTTTTCTTCTTTCCTTCCTTCCTTCCTTCCTCCTTTCTTTCTTTCTTTCCTTCCTTTCTTCCTGCCTGCCTTCCTTCCTTCCTCGCTCACTCACTCCTTCCAACCCACCCACCTCCATCCCCACACCACAAATTCACAAATGAGTGAACTGGGTAGACTACTGTTGCTTAATGTTATTAAAAATTCATGCCAGTGTGGCATACTAAATAACTTTGAGACAGTCCAATTTTCAGTCTCATGGGATTGTTGTGTATGTGTGTGTGGGGGGGGGGCGGGGGGATTAGAATACAATGCATGCCACTGACTTCCTGGAGGAAATGTGGTACACACATTTAATAAGTAAATAAAATAATTACATGAAAGTATTCTGATGTTTAAGAATATGTAGACAACAGTGCGCAACTCAGTTGTCAAAATTCTGGGAGCCAACTTAATTATTACTACCCAAGACCAAAGAAAAATTGTCCTTCAACTTAAATGATTGTGGAGACCTTATCTTTAAGAAACCTCACCTCTAAAATCTGACGCAGTTTGGTAGATGACTTGACTGACATTGAAGCAACAATCACAAAATTTAGTTGCTGCAAATGAAATGTGAGAATGACATAATCAGATTTCCTACTTGGTTTGACAACTTCTGACTCTAATTTCCTACCTACCTTAATTGATATTACTTATTGGAACTAAATGTAAATGTGGACATTTTAAACTCAGTTATCAAACCTCCAAAATTTATGTTTTCCTGTTTTGTGACTTCATTCCACAAACATTTATTAACATTTATTATTTTTTTAAATCAGGAAATTAGGAATGAATATTTTGAATACAACCAGAACAGGAAAAAAACAATAATATTTTAAACACCATTTTAGCTGACAGCACTGCTAGATGCTGCATCAGAAACTTAATAATCCTAGCTTATCATGCAAGGTGTACACCTGGATCTTTTCAGATAACTGCAATCTTTTCCCTGAGGTAATTTAACATGGCTTGGGAATTCAATGACAAACCCTGATAATGCCATAGTGGATAATTCCACATAAAGGCTTGGCAAGGGTTTGAATTACTTCCACAATCAGCACAAGTTGGTAGAAGAGAAAAACAGTTGGTAGAATAAAAAATAAATAAAAAACGTAAAAAAGGATTTGCTGCCTGCTGCTATTTGATGTCTTAAGCGCCAGATTTGTTGCTCTCTCTCCCCCAACAATATTGGATACTTGAAAATGCTTCGCTACATTTAGCCCCATCTACTTCCTATGCAAAGTTGCAATTTACATTCTGCTGCTCTTATTAAGCCATTCAGCAAATCATGCCCTTTTTTTCTGCCACCTGGAATAAATAAGAAGACTGAAAAAGAAGAAAAATACTATTTTAGAAGAATCATCAGTCAAGATACTATATCAACTTTCATAACCATTTTCAGACTCTTCCAACTGATATTAACCCAAGATACTATTGACTGACACCACTTCTTGGTTATAATCTGTTGCCTGCTTTGTTCCTTACTGGCAGAAGGAGTTGTACAGTATCTGCAAAACTGCCTAAGAATGTCATGATGTTCATGCGTTCTGTTAGGCGGGGAATTTTGCTGAATTTGATCATGAATTGGTCTTCATCTGAAAGCTCATCCAGTGGACGCTGCTCTTTTTCATATTTGCGGATTAGTATCATCTCATATTCCGTTGGGATGAAGCGCATCAGTAACTCCAGAAAATCCAGATTGAGGGTCTGTAAATCATATCTAAACAAGAATAAAGTAGGCTGGGAGTAACTGGTTAGGTAGGAGAGGCCTAAAGGATTTTTCTAGATGACAGGGCTATATATGTTATTAGAGTAAGTAGCTTTCCATCACAAAATTAAAAATTTTGCATATCTAATGTGGATATCATGAGGATATGCATACGTGTTCAATTCAGTCTTCCCTTTTGAATGGCAGGTGAAATTGACGAGAAAATTTGGACATACTTACGTCTGAATGGCTTTGCAAATGCTGTCAATACTGAGCCCCCCTTTACGGAGGGTGATGGCCAGGTTCTTGGCCCGGTTGCATTCAATCAGTGAAACCTTAGCAGGAGCTTTCGGTACAGCCTTTGCCTTTATTGGACAGAATTCTTTGCTTGGACCCTGAGCTTTGGTTTTGAACTGTTCTTCAAAGTCACTCATGTCAAGCTCCTGCACCAAGGAGAAGCCAAAATAAACAAAGCAATATGTATTGGGTGGGCAAGGAAGAGAAAAGGTAAAGGGGCACCCACCTGAAGGACTTTTTCATCATTGAGTTCATTGAAGATGGTCCCATTGATCTGGTTAGGCTTCAGAGCAACCCAATTGAAGACAGGCATACGGAATTTGGTCTGTATAGGCTTCTTGATCTTGACAGCTTCCAATGAATAAGAAAGTTTGTAAATGCTTTATAAATCTCTACCATCTCAGAGATTTATCTCTTCCCAATTTTATTTTTCAGCAAAGGGCCTTCTTACAGATTGGACATAAAATGAAAGAGAAACTCTCATCTGTGATAAACTGGATATAGTTAAATCTTTCTAAACTAGTAGAAACATTGAGCAATCATTGATAAAATATTGGATTGAGAAGACCTAGGTTCCAATTTATACAATTTATGTAATTTCATGAGTGTCTAAAGAGTGAAGCTGGCTGATTCCCACAACATATTAAACCATAAGGTTGCTTATTTATTTAGAAATATGCTTCACAACAGGGACTTTTGGCATAACACAAAAATTAAAATCCACCTCTTAAAACAATAACTCATGGCATCCTGGCTAAATGACATTTTCCAGTCATAGAACTGCATCAGCAACAAGGCTAACCTAATCTCCAGACCTGAACAGCTGGGGGAAAAGCCCGGTCTTCAGAGCCCTACAAAAGGCCACTGTTCAAGAACTCACTGTTCCACAAATCTGATTTTATCTTACCAATACAAAATTAAAATATATGAAGTATAGTTTATGACTTAGCAGTAATGTATGATCTCAGCCATGTGTGGGCCATGCAATAAACCATGGTTTTTAAAAAATCACTGTTTAGCATAATATTTGGACCTGATCATTGTCTTTCAGCATCATTCTTTTTTTTTTTTTAATGAATGCCATTATAAACAAAAGCAAGAAATAAATGCAGTAACTAAATAGAGGTAAGCCAATTCTCAGCATGGAATATAAATTCTACTCACTTCCTAATTTCTAGCCTTGAGTATTCTTCAGGCTAGGAGCTAGAATTTGGAGATGAAAGATCTCAATTTTAATTTCTTTAAAAGGCTGGTGCCTCTGTTATTGAGGAAACGCTTGCTAATGTTATATGATCCTATAATACGATCATACGATATTTTAAGAAAGAGCAATTGAAAAAAGTAGATGTTTGGCAAGTAATATTGCCTCTTTTCCCAGAGTTATTGTTCCTGGTATCCCCTTTACATTTAGCAGTAAATATCACCAAACCTCTGTCATCCTCAAGAAAATCATATAACATTGTTAGGAATGTACCATGTAACCTATTAGGCTGAAAATTTGTTAGGTTCAGTGATTTTTCCTGAGCTCATCAGAGTTCTGAGTAGACATATTCAGTTTAGAATTGCCCTGTTAATTAATTAAATGCATGAACATAAACCTATAAATGATGCTTTAGATTAATTTTAAAAATCCATTTCTTCATAATTACATATTACGACTTAAATGGAAATTTTTATAAAAGTGCAGAATGAAAGCACCAGCTCGGAGGCAGTATCCCAACTCTAAAGTACCTGAATATATTATTTATATATAGTTATTTTAAATATTTAGATTATAACTTTCTGCTATATACAATAAGATACCCAAGGAACCATATGCATCAATATTTTTAAATTCAAAGAATGCTTTTCTTGCATTAGGAACTGAACAATGCAGACTATTGTATGAGATTTCTAGTTTTATTTCCGTGCAGATTCACTGATTTATTGACATGAAAAATTTATACGTCATTAAATTCACAATTCTTTTGTGAGCTTCTGATCTCAAGAGAGAAGTAAATAAATATATATCTTACCATGCAAATAGAATGGCTGTTTACGAAAGATCTACAACAATATATACAATTTACCTGCAGTAGCTGTACTTGCTGGAAAAGTTGCTCCGTCAATCATGGGAGGAGGTGGTGGAGGAGGAGGAGCAGCTGGGCCACCAAATGTTAAGAGGGGTGGTGGCGGAGGAGGTGGCGGCATTGGTGGAGCTTGAGGTATAGTTACAACCACAGGCAATGGTGGGGCAGGTGGAGGCTCATTGATCCCTGATAAGGGAGGTGGTGGTGGTGGTTGAAGAGGAGTTGGAATAGGTGACAGCTCCTCCTCTTGCGAAGAATGGAAAGCCACAAAATCACTGCCTTTCATGGAAGGTAGAGGTGGTGCAGGTGGTATTTCTGGAGCAAGACTGGGGACAGGAGATGTAGATAGGGAGGGATAATCTGAAAGAAAACAGAACAAGACATGAGGAATGCCTTCCTGTCCTGCCCATTGGAAGATTATCCTGCCTAAATGTCCTGGGAAAGAGAAAGTATATGAGCCGACCATACTAAAATACTTGTTCCTGTATCATAGGTGATGATTTCTTACCTGCTGCATATCATGGACTGGTCTCCAGGAAATAGGCCACTTGGGAGACCATATAGTACAAATGTTGATGGGTTGGAGCAATTCAAATGGGAGTGTTTCCTACCTGAATTGCCTTTCGTTAAGACAAAATGATGCAAAACAAACAAATCCTCTGCTACGTATATTAACTGAGGATAAAAAGTTCTAAACCATTCTTGTCCTTGATCTACTAGCTGCATGTGGAGATGTATCCATATAGGGCAGATAGTTCGCCATTCACAGTTTCTCAAACTGTGAATGGCGAACTATCAGAGGCACATTGGCAACTTGAGGATTATAATTTTTAATGTATTTAATAGATGGGGACTTTAACACAATTTAAATGGTGAAAAATCTATTTGGTGCACAGTGTAAACTGACACCAGTCTATTTTTTATTATGGTTGCCCACTAGAGTGGTGGCTAAAAAAAAAGAACTTGTAAAAAAATATCCAAGTATTATTGGATATTTACAATCAATTTATAAAAAATACGGATAACCGTGTTTGGCTTCTTTCAGAAATACTTGTTTTCCTCTGGAATTTCTGCCAGCAGAATAGCAAATTCAAATTCTTTGGAGTGACTAACGAAATATATGTATAAATAAAATTCAGTATTTTTATCCTCTTTGTATATAAAGTTTACTTTAACTCATTTGCTTCGCATGTAGATTAACATTTAATTTGTAGAACTAAGCAGTATATTTCTTGCCCAATGTAATGTTTTATTTTATTCAATGAGAGGTCAGACCAAAAACTACTATATTGGGGTTACCACAGAATTGCAACATTAAGCAACATCCAATAGCAAAAACATATAATTCTTCATTTATATTGCAAAATGCTTCAAGTAAGGCTTCACCTTGCTTGTCCCATGAGGATGTACCTGTGCTAGTTGATGAAGACGCTTCAATAGTAACAAGAGGGATGACCTCAATGCCAATGATGCTATCACTGTCAGGCCTCCGCTGAATCCGGATAAAACCTCTGTCTTCTAGTTCTTCCAGGTTCTCCTCCAAGACAGAGTTTAGTGGAGTTGTTTTTGGCTCTTGTGGAAGCTGCATTGGGAGCCAAGAAGAGCTTTCTGACTTGTTAACTTTGCTGATTTGATCTAGCTTCTCCTGAAAGAAAAGGTTTAGAGAGTTTTGAATAGAAAACCTAGCGAATTTATTGTTATTCTGAATTTGAGCAAGATCTTATTTTTTAAGATCTTGAGTATGCTGCTATGGTATAGACTTGACACTTATTTTTCTATTTTTAAAGAAAAATATTCTGGGCTTATTAGAATTTAAAAAAAAAACATTTTATACAGCTCACTAGCTCATATCAGTTTTTTTTGGGGGGGGGGGGAAACAGAAGGACAGATACTCCTAAGAGAAAGTAGTCCATGTCAACGTGACAGGTTCTGAACTGCAAATATCCCTATTTTCATGATTGATCATGACACAGGGAAGATTGATGTGTTGGGCAAACAATATAACCCAGCCAACCAATCCACTCAGGTAATCTTGAGAGATTTAATTTTTGATCCAAAAGAAATTTGGGACTAAATTAACTTTCTTTTGTTCAAATGGGTTTAATGTCTTCTACAAAAATTAAGCCTTTCTATTCACTTTTCCTCCACTGTTTTTCCTTTACCCTTTTTCTTCCTGGGGGATGAAAAATGGCAAAAAGAAAAAAGAAAAAGAAAAAAGTGAAGAGTGAGGAAACCAGCCCCATGACTGGCTTTTGCAGAGCTGATCCTAGTGGCACCACATTTTTTTAACCTTTAGGAAATAAAACAATCAAGCAAATAAATACATTTAGAAGCCAGGAATTGAGGGGGTGAAAGGACACAAATTTCTAACTAAGTTTTGCGACAGCTAGGAGGATTAAACTGGGATGACTAATGAGTTGACCAATCACTGACTAGCCATCTTCAGACTGTATGTTGTGGAGAATAAAAGATGAGGGAAAGAGTGGATGATCAGGTCAGCCCTTTCATGCCTACATGGCAATTATGCTGAGCACATTAATATTCTTCGCCTATTATAAGACCTTCTCCTCATCTGTTATCTCCAATTAATTCTACATATCTGCCGGCCATTTGCCGCTTGTGAGCTTTGTGGAGGAGCAACTATGTTAGATGGATACTTGACCTGATGCAGCAGATCTCCTAAATACATATGCAATTTGTTTAAAAGATTCTGAGTTTACCAGGATTTTGGAAACTGGTTTTAGCTGCACAGCTGAAACAATCTATTATGAGGTTATATCTGTTCATGTAAGGTTGAGATGAGTCTGAATTCTTCTTCTAGGATCAGACTTTCTAAAGTTGGAAGGGGACGTTTCGGATCCAAAATGTTTTACCTCAAAATGCTTTGCATTTCTTTTCCACTTCCAATGAGATGGTGATGCAGGAGGCTGCATGTACATGAGATCCATAAAATGCTCATTTTATATATTTTAAAATTTATGCAATAAACATAGATTTTTTTAAAAAAAATTGAAACACACACCAACAATATCAACTGAGGTTTGAGTGCAACAACCTGAGTTTACTGCAGAAGTGTGGTATGCTAATAACGAAGAATGTAACTTCTTTTCCTAATCTTATTTTGAAATCCGTTCTGATCAAAAGCTCTCCTAACACTTTTCCGTTTGCTTCCATACCGGCTCATCACTTGATCTTGCTCTCAGGATCTCCAGCTCATTGCGCGACTGATACAGCTGTTTCTCTAGCTCAGCAATTTTGGCCTCAGATTCATTTTCTGCATTCTGGAGTTTCTCAGTGAGCTGTGAAAAGAATCAATGTTTTGAGAATATGTTTTGGGAGGGCCAAACTATAAAGCAGAGTCAACAAATATCCTATGTACTCAAGCAAGGATGAACTTTGTGCATATGAACTTCAGGTACAGGGATGGAATACATTCTCCCAGTGACCTGATGGTCACCAACCACCCAATTTTCCTGAATTACTGCTTCTTGACCATCTTAAGATGTGCATTGTCCATAGCATTTGTTTAGTCAGCCCCCCTACCTGTCCAACTTCCTCTTGCAAATCTTCTATATGTTCCAGAATGGCATTTTTTGTTTCGGTATCTTCCAGCAAGGCACCAACATCAAAGATGTTATCCAGGTAGGCTTGGATCTGCACTTGCAGTTTCTCACTTTCTGTACAACGCAGCTTCTGTTAAATCACAGGAAGGAAACTTTGATTTAAAAATTGGGCCAGAATTATCATTCTTTACAGTATAAACTTTTGGAATTATAAATGTCAGTACATGGTCCATCTGTATATATATATATATATATTTCTTTTTCTTCTTCTTTTTAATAAAATGTTTGTTGTTGTTGTTTATGACACAAAACCCAAATAAACTTGCTAAAAGAACCAGGGCAGAAAATTTTCCCAGAACATTTTTGGAAAATGCTCTTATCACCTCCAAATCTATTGCAAATTTTTTATTCCTTCAAAACCTATACATTATAGATTAATGCTTTAGTTTTAAAATGAGTGTTTACTTAGATTGAAATGTGCTGTTTAAAAGGAAAGTAAATAAAAAAGGGAAATACAGCTATGAGGAATTTAATTCTAATTTCTATCAGTATATAGAGAACAATTTCCAAAAGTAATAAAACAGCCTCAGCAAATTAGGTAGAGAAGCACACAAATATTCCATCACTATCTCTTATTTAATAAAACATCTTTACTGTGTTAACTAACGACTATTGCTTGTTTCCAACAATGGTACACGTTTCAGAATTGCTAAGCACTTTTCAAATGAAGAACAATTAAAGTGAAATTAAGAGCCATTAAAAATAACCACACACCTGTAGGTACTCATCGAGTCCCAACTGTGTGAACTCATATTGTAAGAAGGCACGGAAGTTCATGTTCTCCACAGAATGAACCACAATATTGATGAACTGCATACAAGCCACCTAGATATTTGGGAATGGAGAAGAAAAAAATGTGTTTTCTATAGGATTTACAATTTTGAAAGGCTGAAATTTTGGTGGTTAAGACTCTCTTGGCATGTGGACTTTCCTTAGTTGGTTTTCATACGTTTTGCTTATTACATCCTTACACACATATGTGCATTAACCACTACATTAAACTGGTTGTCCCAAAGTTAATATCTGATTATTTAAAAAAATATAACTCATGTATATATTTTAAATAATCAGATATTAACTTTGGGACAACCAGTTTAATGTAGTGGTTAATGCACCAGGCTAAAAAGTGAGAGATAGTGAGTTCCAGTGCCACTTTAAGTACAAAATCATCTTGATGCTCTTGGGACAGTCACTCTTTCTCTGCCCTAGGAATAAAGCAATGGCAAACTACTTCCAAAAGTCTTCCACGAAAACTGCAGAGAGGGAGGGAGGGAGGAGGGAGGGAGAGAGAGGGGGAAGGAGGAGAGAGGGGGGGAGGAGGAGGGGGAGAGGGAGAGGGAGAGAGATTGTGACTTCTATTCCTAAAATAGGCATAAAGCCACCTGGAGCCAATCACTCTCCCTCAGCTTTAGGAAACAGGCAATGACAAGCCACTTCCAAACCTTGTGAAGAAAACTGCAGGACTTGCCTGAACAGTCATAAGGAGTCAACATGGACTTGAAGGCACACACACAAAAAGAATAACTTTGGGCTTTTTTGAAAATTAGAAAAAGTGTTTACTGACATTGAGAGTTTAAATGACTTTTTTTTTTAAATTATGGGGAATATCATTATATACAGTGGTGTATATTTAACAACCAGTTCTCTGCCCTAATGATTTCTTCCAACAACCAGTTCACCAAATTGCTCAGAAAGTTAACAACCGGTTCTCCTGAAGTGGTGCGAACTGGCTGAATCCCACCACTGATTATATAGTTGATTTAGTTTTTAAGCCCCTTATTGATAATTTTAATGATGCCTTATTGAGCTCTTACTGAGTATGCTTTGAAAATGATTCAGAAGGCATGCTAAAGATTTTACCCAAGCCCAAAACAGGTAGAGACATTGTTCGTCAGTTTCTGCAACATTTTGCCAACCTGTGGCTCCATAAGGGCTGAAGCATGAATTACTGCATAAATTTAAAACAGGTAACTATTCTTTGTTAATTAGGGATAGGAAACATGGCATGAACAGCAGCTAATCTCCTGGCAGACTGTGTCTGTTGGAGAACAGTATTAGAGAAAAACTTATGGATGACTAAGCAACCGTCCCCTCTGCTGCATTTGTTACCATGAAATCTATGTTGCTGTCTTCATTTCGGAAATACTCCATCAGCTTCTCAAAACGGTTCTTCTCACCACAAACCTTTAAGGAGAGAAAAAGTAGGAATGCTGTTTGACGAACACTGCAGACATGCCATGGCTATAAAGAGTTTAAACTGTTTATATACATATTAGTAGCTTCTAGCAATCAGACCCAAGTATTTTATTCTCTGTGCGTTCATGGCAGTCAACAAAAATGGAACCACTCACTGCTTATAACACTTTTGTTTTGGACAGCTAACATAAAAAATGTCATCAAAAAAGCACAACAAAGAATGTTCTTTTGCACTAATTCAGAAAGCTCAAACTGCCCAAGGAATTGCTGATACAGTTCTGCAGAGGAATTATTGAGTCTGTCATCTGCACCTCTATAACTGGTTTTGCTCTGCAACCCAACCAGACAGACACAGACTTCAGAGGATAATTAGAACTGCAGAAAGAAACAATTGCTACCAACCTGCCTTCCATTGAGGACCTGTATACTGCACTGGTCAAAGAGCTGTGAAAATATTTACAGACCCCCTCACATTCTGGACATAAACTCTTTCAACTCCTACCCTCAAAACGACACTATAGAGCACTGCACACCAGAACAACTAGACACAAGAACAGTTTTTCCCCGAACGCCATCACTCTGCTAAACAAATAATTCCCTCAACACTGTCAAACTAGTTACTAAGTCTGCACTACTATTAATCTTCTCATTGTTCCCACCACCCATCTCCTTCCACTTATGATTGTATCCTTTTGATTTATATTGATATTGATTGTTTCCTGATTGCTTATTTGTACCCTATGACTATCATTAAGTATTTTACCCTATGATTCTTGATGAGCGTATCTTTTCTTTTATGTACACTGAGAGCATGTGAACCAAGAAAAATTCCTTGTGTGTCCAATCACACTTGGCCAATAAAGAATTCTGTTCTGTTCTGTTCTGTTCTGTTCTGTTCTGTTCTATTCTATATTTATTAGATGACAGGTCCAATGGATTTTAGCCCTTTGAGAGAGCAATAATGATTTAGCCTTTGTTGCATGTTGTTAATGACATTCCAAAAAATTAGTGAGATCAGGACAAAAGAGGTGGGGCCAGGACCCCCTCCCCATAAAAAAGAGAGAGAGAGTTAGTGTATAGTTTAATACTTGTTTTTTGCCCCTTTTGTCACATTTGAAATTATAGTTTGGCAGACAGCTCTTCTAAGAGAAGCTTGGAGGCCACATGGCTTTGAATCACAGTTTGTACATACCGCTAGAAAGCCTCTGGCTCCATCCAGATTAATAAGCTTCAGCAACTATAGTACTGCTACTTGAATCTATGTTTCATTGCTTACCAGCTGGCTGGCCCAAGACTTGACATCTCACATGTCTCCTATCTTCTCTCACTTACTTTACCCTTTCAGGCTGCCAGTCCTAGTTCCTATGTCGTGAAAATGACTTCTGTGGGGGAATAATAGAATGCCCTTTTCCTCTTTTCCCTAGCTCTGGTTCCCTTAGAATGGAAGCCATGGCAGTTTTGGACAGGAAATCATAACAATTTTAGGACAATTCTAAAATGAGATGTTTGTAATGGTACTACCATTTTATTTGTCTTACTAAAAGTGTCAATAGGCTGGTTATCTAGTGTATATCGTATTACTCCTCCAAGTATTACTAATGCAGCCAGCTCCTCTGCCTATGACTGATGTTGATTTAGGGCCGCGATGGCGCTTTATATTCTTATTTCTTAATTTTATTTCTGTTTTCCAACCATTATAAACAATTATACTGGATATAAATGTAAATAATGATCCTGCTAACAAAACAGTTAATTATGAATATTTAAAAATAAAGAGAAGGAGCGGGAGGATAAAAGCTAAGAGTAAAGACAAAAATCGATGCAGAAAGTTGTAATTTTTTTTAAAAATTTGATTTATATGCCGCTTTTCTCCGGAGACTCAGGGCGGCTTACAATGCGCTAAGCAATAGCCTTCATACTTTTGTATATTTATACAAAGTCAGCTTATTGCCCCCACAAACTGGGTCCTCAATTTACCTACCTTAGAAAGGATGGAAGGCTGAGTCAACCTTGAGCCTGGTGAGATTTGAACCTGCAATAATTGCAGGCAGCTGGTGTTAATAACAGGGTGCTTTAGACCACTGTACTACCAAGGCTCTTGGTATATAAAATGGTATATATCTGTTATTAGTATGGTATTTTAACGTCTGGTGTATGTGTGTTTTTGTTTTTTGTTTTTGTCTCTTGATTTCTTTTGCTTTTTGTGTGTTTGGTTTTAAAATGTAAAATACTCAATAAAAATTATTTTATAAAAAAAATAGGGCCATGATGGCGAACCTATGGCACGTGTGCCACAGGTGGCACCGCAGAGCCCTCTCTGTGGGCATGCACGCTGTCGCCATCTGCTCTTCCAGGTTCTGTCACGCACATGCATGCCAGCCTGCTGGTCTGGTGCACATGTGCAATGGCCAGTTGCTCTCTTCTAAGTTCCATCACATGCATGCATGCCAGCCAACTGGTCTTCATGTGAAAACCACCTGGCCAATGCACACGCACATGACGGAACCCAAAAGAGAGCAGCTGGCCAGTGCGCATGCACACTGGACCGGCATGCATGTGCATGATGGAACCCGGAAGAGCAGATGGCCACCATGCACATGTGCACCAAAGCTATTCTCTTCTGGGTTCTGATGCTCCGGCGTGTGCTCCAGTTTCGGCACTCAGTGCCAAAAAGGTTACCCATCACTGATTTAGGGGGTAGTGGCTGATAAGAGAAGGGGGAAAAGAGAGTGCTTCCATGAGGGGCTATTGCCTCTCTTTTGCCCAGTTGCCAGTTATAATGTAGATAAGCTACTAGATCTGATTGCAAAAATCTAGATGATTATTAGACAGTAGCAGAGTGTTATATTTTTCTATTGGTCACCCAGATTTTTCCAGCCCTAGTCTTGTAATTTAGGATGTTTGAAATGCTCAGATGCACTGCTTTCCATCTCTAAATGGAGAAACCTTATCCAGAAAGTATTTTGAACCCATAAAAGAGACAAATACCCTTACATAGACCCAGTCCATTTCAGGTGGATGTAAATGTAAACCTGTAATGGCATGTGGGAAAAACCTTGGGAGTTGAGACAAAAATGCTGCCTAGGGAATAACCAGATAAGAGACAGCACAGCCTGCAGCTGGATAATGGACAGGGGAAGAAGTTTAGATGGGACCCATCCATGTTTAGTTTCTGAGGCTGTAAAGGAGATGGTGGGAGAAGTGTACTTTTAGATTTGCAAGATTCTGTTAGAATAGCTTTACAATAATGTAAAATTAACTCATTTATTGTGTTTTCTATCAGGTCTACCTGATAGGACTGACAAAAGCTCTCAATGGTCACCAAGCTCTCAATGGTGATAAATGTTTCATAATTACTTATTTATAAGAATTTGCTTCTAGAACAACAGAATACTTGGCAGCCTGATCAGGAAGATTACGGTATTTAGTATTCATTCCAGTAAGCTCAGTGACATAAACAGATTTTGAGTTAGTGCAGTTGCTCTCTCTCTAAGGATGATCATTATTTTAATATCTGCTGAATTAACTGGTATTCTGAGTTTATCTTGTTTTTAAGCCTGATTCTCATAAGCCACTTTATGGGCCAACTGCAGATTGTTCAGCCATGTTGGGAACAGGATCAGTTTGCATCTTTCTGTTCAGTAACTAGAATTCCCCCCACCTAGAAAGCCTTTAGTGCAAACCACCTTGTTACTATCCTGGATAATTTAAGTAGTTTCTTGTCAGATATCCATGGGTCAGTTTACAGAGAGCAGTATGAAAACCCAACTTTCCGTTCTATTTCTATTTATTTATTTGTTTGTTTGTTTAGTGTATTCCATTTCCAGAAGCTTTTGCAACATCTCCAGGGATTCCTAAGGAGTATCTTAAAAACCAAGTTAAACAAAAATGGGTGATTTCCTCCTGATGCAATCACAAGCTTGAAATGAAAAAATATTTTTTTCTGGATGGCAGCACAGAAAGACTTGCTGTGATCTCATTAATTCCCACTCTGCCTCCCAAGTGATCCAATTTGCATTTTAAAAGGAACAGTGCTAAACAGAAAATTATTTTTAAATCATGTATATGTATACTTCATTCATTTTCACTATTCATATGTACATACTACATTATAGTGAGAGAACATATCCCCTTCTATTGCTTCTGCTTTCATTTTTAAAAGCCATTGAAAAAATAATTTCAGCAAAAATGTGGAAGCTTTTAAAACCTCTGCTTTCATTCTTCAGCTCTTAGCACTTCAGTTCACTTGGGCAAGGGCTGAATAATCTTCAGGCAGGCACAGTAAAGGGATCCGGAATAGAATATATGGAGCTAGTTTCTATGGTTGTGGCCTCACATTTATCCCATTTCACAGCCTCTGCACATTGTCTTCTGTTCACACTGATTTAAATCTGAAAGTATGTTATACTCTTACAGCTGAAAAGTTTCTTTTGAAAAACAAATAATTATTGATCTGCTTCTATAGAAGTTCAGGATGGGTTATCCCACATAGCAACTGTCCTGGGAATGCTACCTCTGTGGGTGGACTGCAACTTTGCGTGAGGTAACAATGAAACAAACGTACCAATCAAATTTCAAACAAATTCATAGCAAAACTGAATAATTTTCACTGGAGAATTTTGGGATAGATAAAAGGGTGTGAACATTAAGCAATGCAGCCAATTAACACACAATCTTCTAGAGCATATTTTCTAGAGCATCTAGGGTCCTGATCTATATTTTGAGAAGGAGTCCACTCAATAGAAAAAAAAGTGGAGAAATAGCAAGACTGATTTACTTCATTTTGAAGAAAATAAATATATTCACTGCCATCTGGGAGAGGGGTATTGTAAGACCATTATATCTAGAGTTTAATATTTAAGTTTAGCCAGTTGTCCACCTAGAATCTTTTTTCAAATATATAATTATTTTATATTAAAGCCCTAAATTTGATGAACATCACTTTAACTAAGCACCAGTGACAAAACAAAAAGGTAGAGCTCACAAACCTCTTTGAAGTTGTCAAAGGCAGCCAGAATAATGTCATGCCCTCCTCGGACCAAGCAAACAGCAGCCAACAACTCAAGGACAAGAGCTTTAGTTCTGCAATATGGAAAACAATGAGAGCAAAGATTTTACATTTTTCCAAAGAAACTGGAGTCTAAGAATGGAACAGGTAGACTTGGAAGAGAGTGAGGCCAACAGGTAGGTAGGTAGGTAGGTACCGTGTTCCCCCCAAAATAAGACCCTGTCTTATATTTTTTTTGAACCCTGAAATAAGCGCTTGGCCTTATTGCCATGTGCTCAAAAGCTCGATTGGGCTTATTATCAGGGGATGTCTTATTTGGGGGAAACGGTGGGTGAATGGATGGATGGATGGATGGATGGATGGATAAAGATAGATAGATAGATAGATAGATAGATAGATAGATGATTACATTTGCATAACTCATTAAGGCAAAGATAGCCAATCCATATTACAATTTTATGCAATGTGTGAATCTCTCTGTTGAATAGAGGTGTATTCCATGGAGCTGTATTCCATGCTACCACTAGTATACCAATATTGTATTATTTGTCCTAATATGAACTCAGATAATTGTTATTATTACTCAGAATACTATGAGATTTAAGTAACTCACCGAGTTCTAGTAACTCACTCCATAAAACTAAATGAATGAATACTAAGAACAAGTCAGGATGCTTGTGGATTTTGTTTGGTTTGTATTGCAATCAGCACTGTGAAGTGAAGCAACCTGCTCCATGCCTCTCAAACATCTCTGCCAACTGAAGTCCTTTAGATGTGACACTTCCATTCTCAGCTCAAAACACATGCACACAGAGGGCACTTTTTAAAGAAAATATATTGAAAAGTAATGTATTATAGAAAATGCTCATTTTATATCATATTTTAAAATAAAAGTAGTGTTTAATGCAGAAATTATATATGAATTCATCTCTGAAACTGACCTGGATAGCAATTGGCTAACACAACCATTCAGATTGAGAAGGATAACCATAAAAGAGGATAGAATTCCTACCTGGGATTCTTATTGTTGAGGCTGAGTGTGATCTCATTTACACAGGCAGGGTGGTTCATCACAAGGCTGAATCCAGACTAAGGGAGAAGTGAGAAAGTTAGCAACCCAAATTAGCAGTTGAAGTGAATCTAGATGACTGAAAGTAGAAACACACACAAGCATAGCTCTTTGATTACACAGAGATGCAAAGAGTATATTTTTTAGCAAGCTAAGGCCATATGGACATGACTGATTGTGGCAAGCCAAACTGCTGGTTACCCATTTTCAAGTTGATAGTTATGAACCTAACATTTGCATAGAGAGCTTTAAAACCATGCACAGGCACACAGTCATGTTTTAACCAAATTTTATGTGATGTCATTTAACAATAACATATAAAAAGCTATACTACTCCTTAACAGACCCGAGCCACCCCAAACATTTGATTATTGCTCAGCTATTGAGATATATAAACTCACAGCATTCCACCAATTCCCACAGCCATGTCTGATGGGAGTAACACTAGTGGGCAACATCTTCCTTTCAAATATAATAGTGCAAAATATCATGTAAAATGGCTTTGTAGGCATACCTACCTACCTACCTATCAGAAGTCATTGCAGGCAGGTTGTGCAAATCTGCCTGTACTGTAAGGAAAACTCCAGTGTTTAAATTTATAGTATGTTTGCTTTTAATAATTTTAATATGGTGTTTATGTTGTTTTAGGAACATGGTGGCTCAGTGGCTAAGACACTGAGCTTGTCGATCGAAAGGTCTGCAGTTCAGTGGTTCGAATCCTTAGTGCCATGTAACGGAGTGAGCTCCCGTTACTTGTCCCAGCTTCTGCCAATCTAGCAGTTCGTAAGCATGTTCTAAAAGCACTTCCTTTGGTGGGAAGGTAACAGCGTTCTGAGTGCCTTTGGCGTTTAGTCATGCCGGCCACATGACCACAGAGACGTCTTCGGGCAGTGCTGGCTCTTCGGCTTTGAAACGGAGATGAGTACCACCCCCTAGAGTCGGGAACGACTAGCACATATGTGCAAGGGGAACCTTTACCTTTTATGTTGTTTTGATTGTGAGCTACGCAGTAAGATGAGCACCTTGCATAAATATTTTAAACAAATAAAATGGTGGTTCATCAAATCTAACATTGGTTTGCAACAAGCACCACTGACGACTTTAAGGGCTACTGAATTCTCCCTTCTCAATTTGTCTACTATGGCCAACAGCCAAATGCCTGTTATATGTCGATGACTAAAAGCTCTATGCAAACAAGTCATTTTCATTTCCTAGTAACTGATAACAGAGTCCAACAATTTTGGAAAACACGAGATTGTTTCTTCTGTATTTTACACCTCATGATCTCAGAGAACTGCAAAACAATGAAACCCAGAATTCTAACATTAAAATATTAGGATTTCTCTGAGAATGCTTATAGCCACATTATTCCTGATTTATTAGTCACTTGAGATGACATATTAGAAAACTGTCCAATTTTAGATATTAGTTTATTCAGACTAGCTTTTCAAATGGGAATCTTTCCAGCTGTACCTGGAAATATTGGGGATGGGTTTTCTTGTATGGTACAGATTTCCTGGTTTTTCCCCTCCTTGCCTCTCCCTGATACCATGAATATATGTCCCTTCACACATCAATTCTGAAATCTAGGAAAATTTCAAAATCCCTCCCCAGTGTTATGTGTTTCCCAAGCTGTCTATTTCCTACACATGGAAACGTTCACCTTCCGTATCCTTTCTTTCAATTACCTGATAATTCATAATGGCACGGAGACACATGATGCACACATGAACATCATCCTTCTGGCTGACGATGCGCGAGTTCCGTAATGCCTTCCTGCTGTGTGCCGGATTGAGTCTGGGGTAAAAATAAATTTAAAGTGGGGGAGGAGGGGGAAAAATAGCTCAATGACAGTGGATGTCAATCTCATACAATAGTCCAAAAGTATAAAGAATAGCACATGAGAAGAATTTGAAGGAGAGCAGCAGGAGTCAGCATTAGTAGCAGGTTAGTAGTTAGAAATTTTCCTTTCCTTCTAAGTTTCCAGTACAAATAGCATCCAGGAATAACCTTATCCAATCTGTTGTCCTGCAGCTGTGTTGCACTTTAGTCCCTATAATCTCTAGCTGTGACTGACTGGACATTATAGAAGTTAAAGTCCAACATATATGGAAGGCAACAAGGTGGGAAATTCTGGCCTAGAGGATGTTGTCACCTGTGAAGACTTCCAGTCCAGCTTCCAGGGCATTGCTGCTTCCATATGATTAAGCCTGGAAAGAAAGCTCAAGAATGGAGCTGACAGTCTACAGAAAAGCCTTTCATGTGGATATGGTTGAAGGGCAATACAGAGGATGGATGCTGGTATCAGTTCTTCAGATTCTGAAAAACTGATGGCTTTTTTTTGTCAGCCTTACAAAAGGTTTCATGATTGAAGACAAGCCAGATGAAACTTTACATTATTTTTGTGAAACTTCAGGCTCATTTGATTGCTCAGCGTTCCCTTTCCACAACCTCTGTACATCTCAGCCAATTCCCTAAGCTTCATGACAGTAGCAACAAAAAAACTAAAGCCAAAACAAACCAACCAAAACCCCTTGGGATGACTATGAAAACAATGAAAATCTAAGCATGCAAATATCCCAGATTTTCAAGTGACTGAACTTTTAGGGATGGATTGCCTTATTTGGGATATTTAAAATAGCAAACTTCCAGCCCTCAAGGCACCCGATGTTCAGTATCTGGAGTGCCTGTGCATGAACGCAAAAGTGAAAGGAGGACGAGTGTGCCCTTGCCAAGCCACTCCTACACCCTCTGGCTGCATTTGTGGGGGAGAGGGTTCTCATCTCATGAAGTCTGGGAGAGGCTCACCGGGGTGAGTAAGAGTTGACAGGTGGCCTGGGCTTACAGTCCTGCTCGGTGCCAGGGGCGCTGGAAGAGGGGATGCTGGGGTGGACTTGTTGAAAGAATGTTTGGATCTGCTGGTTCAAATGGCAACACCTGAAGGAGGTGGAAGAAAGCAACCCTGCAGGACAGGAGGGAAAAATAGGATGCTTCAGGTGGACGCCTCCCTGTCCCTCCCCCTCCCCAAGCATGGGGGAAAAGTGACAGTTTTTGGAATTACAGGGAGGGACATTTTACTGTCACTTGAAAAGCAATCTTGATATCCCTTTAGCAATTTTTTGATAAATCCAGCAAAAGGAGCCCATTATTACCCATTTTTCCAATGCAAGCCTACTTCTACATTTTGAGGTTTTTCTATATGGTACAGGCAGGAATGTTTTCTTAATTGGGTGGCCCTGTATATACCAAGTTTGGGGGTGGGAGGAAATTTGATGGCAGGACTGGGAATCCCCCTTGTGTCAGTTAAATCAGTTGTTCTCGAAGGTCAACACTATCCTATTCAGGATCAGGACCTTACGTAACAAAAAGGCTGATCAGTTATAGCATTTAGCCCATTGAATGACAAGGCCCAGCACCTCCAGTCTTGAAGGAAGGTCTTGTATTGGTTTTCACTTCATTTCTGAAATGTAAGTAGAGAGAAAGGCTTCTAACGCTGCATAGGAAACCACATTAACGAAGCATGGAAGGGGTCTTTGGTGCACTTCAAAGAGATGCCAGGCCACCTTAATGCCTCAACGTATGATTTTGCCTCTCAAAAATGAAAGCAAGAGAGAAAAGGCATACATGTTTTTCATACACCATGATCCAATGGATCACAGTGTTGAATCTATCCAGAACTGATGACCCCAAACTACACATGTACTAAATCCCATCAACTATTTTTCCCCTATCCAGGAAGACAATGTCTGGGTACCTACCATAAGGCATTTCCCCAATGGAAGCATGCAAAAGAAGTGTGAGGTTAGAATAAGAAAAGGAGTTAGGACAGAGATGAGAGAAAGAAGAGAAAAAGAGAAACTGATTTTGCAAGTTTGTTGGAAAGTTAGCAGTTAACATGAACAGGCATCCATCTTCTCAGATTTGTCATTTAATGCACTACTTTTGAGGTGATCATAGACGTGAAAAGTTTAGAAACTAGATTATGAGTGACGCCTTACTATTATTTTAGGTTGGTTTACTTAATATAGTAACCATAGCATGCAAAAAATGTTTTGAAACTTTCTAATTATAACTTGGCTTTTTTTCTAGACATCGTTTTCCGAGGAAAAAACAGTGCATACTGTGTTCTTTGCACTGCCAGAGAAGTAGACTTTTAATTTCAAAACTAGAAATTGAAAAATGAGTAATCTCTTGAAAAGTTTTTTTTAATATATTAAGAAATCTGATGGGATCAGAGCTTTCAGTTTGAGTACTAAGATGGTCTACAGAAGTTAAAAAAAAACAAAAAACAACAGAAAAAAATCTGTGTGGAGCACTTCTTCATACTGTTCCCTAGTGAGCTCATTTTAATAACCAATTAATCTCATTGTTCCATTTAAACTCAGAGCTACCTTAAATCCAAAATATTTCTGATTGTTTTAAATGAAGGTTCTGAGAGTCACCCTATACATATACACCTAATCAGCCTGCCATCCCCTGTCACTCAATTCTTTCATTTGGCATCATTCTGGCATGATCTAAAAAGTAAGAATTTGTGGCTTATACTAACTGAAATGGCCTCTGATTTCCATAGTGCTTATATTATAGTAAATGATACTTTATAGCAAAGGCTTTTTAACATGTGCCAAGCCCTAAGAAAAGGGGTCCCCCAACCCCTGGTCCATGGACTGGCACCAGTCCACAGCATGGCAGAAACCAGGCCGCACAAACAAGTGAAGCCCCATACACGGTATGCAGGCAATGCACGAAACCACACCCTCTCTGGTCCGCGGAAAAATCTCTCCACGGAGTCCAAAAGGTTGTGGGCCGCTGCCTAAGATTTAATTTGCTGGCTTTTGTATAATTTTTGTATTTTATTTTTTAGAGCAGTTTGTTGTGCAGGGAGAATATAAAATGGGACTGCCTCTCTTCCTGTCCCATATGCTTCATCTCAGCCGTGGGAAAGTTGTTTAAGAAAACCTACCCGAATTTCATTTGGTTACCTGACGGTCAAGTGCCTCGTTTTGATGGAACCCTGTGTGGGAGAGCAATTGCTTCTGCTGAGGTCCTCTACAGATCTGTCCAGGGGCTTTCCCTTGTCCGACCCAGGGCTCCCATTGTCAGTGCTGTCCATATCATACCTGGAGCCACACAGACAAACAATAATGTGCGTCAACAGGTGGGTGAGTGGGGTTTATTGAGGCTCTGGCAGTGAAATAGAAGGAGAAAGGAGAACTGTTTTTCAGGGCATGACCGTTGCATACACTTCAATAAATTCTCCTCCCTGTAAAGATTCACAACTCAGTGCTGAAATAAACATGGCTTAGGCTCCATGTTTTGCTTTGGCAGCCTCAGAGCTGGGCCGCTATCCAAGGTGCTGAGCAAACTGTCTTCGTGTCATTTACTTTGGTGTGTACAGACTTCCAGCTTCCAGGATTCTCTCTCTCTTTTTAACTGGGTTCCTGAGGCCCACTTGCTGGATTCAGGCCCAATGTTTTAGGTGAAATAAGTGGAACAAGATGGAAAATAGGTGGCTTAGGAGGTGGAGTCATTATATACTTTACATCAGGAGTGTCAAACTCAATTTCATTGAGGGCCGCATCAGGGTTGTATTTGACCTTGGGGGGCCGGGGTGAGCGTGGCCAGGGTGGCCATGGTCAGGTTGATGTCACTCATGTCGGGGTGCCTATGGTGGCCCGTGGTGCCTCTGCCAGAGAAAACAGGCTCCCAAGCTCCATTTTTGGCTGCGACGGCCTGTTGCAACCCTCTGCCAGTGAAAACGGAGCTCGGGAGAGCTGACAAATGTCTGAATTTTGATCACAGGGATACTGCAATAGTCATAAGTGTGGAAAAACAGTCATAAGTCACTTTTTTCAGTGCCACTGTAACTTCGAACAGTCACTAAATGAATGGTTGTAAGTCAAGGACTACCTGTAAACAACAATATCTCATCTAGATGAATATGAGTTAGATCAAAATCAAGGATAATTGATCTCTTGCAGTACAGATATTCCTTGACTTATGACTACAATTTCTGAAACTAGAATTTCTGTCATAAATTGGGAAGGTTGTAAAACAAGTCATCACATGAGCAACCTGATTTTACAACCATTTACATCACAATTGTTAAATGAACCACATTATTAAGTTAACTAACTTAACAATTGCAGTTATTCACTTAACGAAAGTGGCAAGAAAGGTCATAAAATGGGGCAAAACTCACTTAACAAATGTCTCACTTAGCAACAGAAATTTTGGGTTCAATTGTGGTCGTAAGTCAAGGACTATCTATACTTTTCCTACAATATACAGTGATGTTTGCTTTTAGGTTTCGGCCTAAAAAAATGCAGGTGGCCAATTGTTTGCCTGTAATGGCAGAAGCACAAGAAAATTATGCTAAATGAGCCTAAATAATTGTTTCATTTGTAAACAATGCTTCCTTTATAATTCCTACCAAAGCTGGGCACATGAGATCAATTGGGAGGGTGGCTTCTGTACCAGCCTCCCTACTGGATAGCAACTTCCTTGCTTGAGCTGCTGGAAGCCATCTCAGGGCTGCCCGTGGAGTTTCCCAGGTTTGTGGTCCTGGAGGGCTTCAATCTGCCATCCTTTTAATCTGTCTCAGAGGCAGGTCAGAGTTCATAGCTGCCGTGGCAAATCATCCAAGGCCCGCCTCAGGATAGCAGTCTCACTCCAGATGCGATTTTCTTGCTGGAGCAGTGGGCAATGTGATCTGGTAAGGGATTTGCCATTATTCCTCTGTCATGGTCAGACCACACCTGGTAGCTGTGAGATTTTCCAATCCTCCCTGCCATGCAGGGAGGCAGGGCCTATTTGAATGGTCTGCCCTCAGTGTTTAATGGACCCACATGGGTTTCAGAAGGACCTGGGGGATATCCTGGGGGTTCTGCTGCATGGCTCAGTGGAGGCTTTGGCTGCAACCTGGAATCAGAAAGTGGCCGAGGCCCTGGACAGGATTATACCCATGTGCACTCTCCTGGCCCAACAGTCCCAAAACTTCCCGTGATTTATGGAGGAGCTAAGGGTGCTGAAAAGAGACAAAAGACAGCTAGAGCACTGCTGGAGGAAAACTAAAAATAAAGCTGACTGGACACAGATCAGAGCCACAATTAAGGCCTGCCTCATGACAGTAAGAGTGATGAAACATCGCTATTTCTCCAGTCTTATTGCATTTGCAGAGAGTTGCCAACAACCTTATTCAAAGTCCCTCCTTGAGGGGCTTCGATAATCATTTACAGGGCCATGCAGAGGAATTTGTTGAAGATGTAATGAACAAAATCACTCAGATCTTTTCTCAGTTTGAATCCAAGTGCGGAGCATGTCCATTGGAGATTCCAGATTGCCAGATTATCTGGAATGGTTTGATCCTATTGGACTTGAGGAAGTGGACAGGATCTTTGGGGCTATTAAGGCAACTACTCGCTTATTAGATCCTTATCCCTCCTGCTTGGTGAAAACCTCCAGGATGGTGACCTGCAAATGGGTCCAGGCGGGATTAACATATCAGTGCAAGGGAAAGTGTTTCCAGCACCATTAATGGAGGCCTTGATGTGGCACCTCCTCAAGGATGCTCATTGAACCCAACTTCTTTGGACAACTTTCATCCAGTTTCCCACCTTTCCTTTCTAGGGTTGCCTTGCAGCTCTAAAAGGTCCTGGATGAAATGGTTTACCTGGATCCTTTTCAGTCAGATTTCAGGTTGGGTTATGGGATGGAAATGTTATTGGTCACATTTATGGATGCTCTCAGGTGAGAGCAGAATGGGAGATGGTCGTTCTGCAGATTTCAATACCATTAACCACATTATTCTTTTGGCCAGCTCTGGGCTTTGGGGCTGATTGGCACTGTATTGCACTGGTTCAGCTCCTTCATCCAAGGCCAGTCCCAATAGATGTTAATAGGGAGCAAGAAGTACTTGGTATTTTCTTCACTCCTTTTTAACATTTACATGAAACCACTGGGTAAGATCATCCGACCCCATGGGATGAGATATCATCGGTATACACATCTCCATGATACACAATTTTACATACTCCATCCACTGATAATCCAAATGATGCTGTGGCCATCCTTTCTCAGTGCCTGGAGGCTCTAGGGATCTGGATGGGGGACAACAGGCTTCAGCTTAAGCCAGGCAAGACAGAATGGCTGTGGGTGCAAGGGACTTCAGAATCCAATTGTTTATCATCATTAACTCTGGATAGGATTGCACTACCCCAGACAGGTATGGTGGGCAATTTAGAACTCCTCCTGTACTCATGACTCCAGCACAAAGAACAGGTGACAGTTGGGCTAGGAGGGCCTCGTGCCATGCCCCAATAGCACCCTTACCTGGATTGTCTGGCACTGAGCATGGTTACTCATGCCATAATCATCTCTCAGATGGATTATTTCAACAGATTCTACATGGGGCTGTCTTTGAAGAATATTCAAAGAATATTCTTTGAAGAATATTTGGAAACTACAGCTGCTCCATATAACACCACTACTGCATGAGATGCATTGATTACCAGTTTGCTTCCAAGTCCAATTCAAGGTGTTGATTGTTACCTTTAAAGCCCTATGTGGCTTGGGTCCAGGGCATCTGAGGAGCCATTTTTTCCTGATGGGACAAGCTTGTGCCAGCAAAAGGAGCCTGCTAGGAATCCTTTCTGCTAAGAAATTTCAGCAAGCAGGTTCAAGGAAGAGAGCCTTTTTCACTGTGTCCCCATGCTTGAGAACTGCTCCCACCTTTTTGGCTTTGCTGGTTGGCCTGGGGGTCTCACTGCTGGAGATGGTTGAGAGGGTAAGAAGACCTCATCCCCCATCCTGTCTATGTCTTAGTTCTGGGTTTAACATACCTTCTGTAATTTTAATCTTTGTAGTTTTAATGTTTTAATGTTTTAATTATTTTTCTATTCTTTTATAACTTGTAAGCCGCCCAGAGTCACCTTATAGGGAAATGGGTGGCATAAAAAAAATTATAATAAATAATAATAGTACTTGGCCTTGAGGAAATGAACTGGTGATAAGCTTGTGTTAGACTGACACTCATTGTTGGAGAAGCAACCACTCATATCACTATGGCTTAAAACTGTTCATGTTATTGAGGAATTACTCCTCAGTAGTATGTGATTAAAATATATTTAAAAGAAAATGGTTTTTTTCTACAAAATATTACGTTTCCTTTAAAATAATTTACAGAGGGCTCATTTTAGTAAGACCAATGCTAGTCTATTAGCAGAATTTCACACTTTCTTTTTCTCATTGGCTTCCTTAATATAAAAAAAAATAGCTTTTTCAGAACTGATATCTTTCAGACGTCTCCTGAAATTAAGTAGAAGTTTGTAAAATCAGGGGAAGAATTACAAGTTTGCCACCTCTAGTTTCCTGTACCAGGAAATAGGAGGGGGGAACTCTTATGGCTCCTATATGACTCATCCATCCTTAGTCGGGAGCACAATTTCAGCAAAAACAGCAAACACTCTTATTAGTGTAACTTTATATTTCTCTTGCCGATTCTTTCTTGACACATTTGGAACTGACTGATATTAACCTACATTGAAAATGTTTTTTCAAATGTTGCTTTGCATTTCCAATGTTAAAACAAGAAGAAATCTATGTGATGGGAAATATTGCTTTCCTATCTCAAATGTGATCAACAAGTTTACAAGCTGTTTTCTTTGAGGTTTAATATATATTGCAATTATTTTGGGTCAATCGATTCATTGGAAAGTTCATTCCTAACTTAGGTTAGGTATCCTAGAGTTATTTCACAAAGATAAGACAAGAGTTGAATGAATATATAATCTTGGATAGGTTTCACTAGGTAGAACTCCCTTCTAAAAGGATAATCTGATACCCAAGTTCATGCATATGTATATACAGACAAAATATAATGTATGTCCAATTCTCAAAAGGTCATGGAAATTATTTCTGTGAGGTCAAGGAGCCTTTAGACTCTTTCCCTATTAAACAGATAGCAGGCTTTTCCTGAACATAACCTCAAAATTTCTTTGGTAATGTTTCAAGAATTTTATAATTAAATAAGGAATTTAATTAATTTAATTTTCTCTAACCAATAACAAACCTACCTAGAGAGTGACGCTACTGAGATAAAGCAGCTACTGGCATCCTTATATCATTGGCTGCCCAGGCTTGAGTTCCCTGCACAACTTGATCAAGCAACTCCTGATTTTAAAGCTATGTTTATGACAGAAGCTTCATCACAATTCTACTTTGTTCCTTATTATTGCTTTTAGTTAACAACAGTGAACTTACGTGACAGAGCATTGAGCAAAAGCGAGATAATCCACCAACACATCAAGACCTCTATTCTCTTCATTTAGGAACTCCTGGACCCAACTGTGGAGAGGAGAAAACACACATGAATTTACTCTCCCTTAAGATGGGGAAGGTAGCACATTTGCTTCTCTCTCAGCCTGGAACTTCTCCAGGACACTTGCTTCCTATAGAAGAGGATACATGAAGCTCAGAGCTGAACCATGGAGTCCCTGGTGCTGTTGAGTTTGTTTATTTTCTTGCAAATGTTTTGGCTAGGTAACATCTTCAGTGCTAAAAAGGATTTGTTCTCTGTTTACATACAATAACTTGGTAGAGGCACTGTTTTGTTCTTGATAGTTCTTTGATTAGACTGTTGCTTACTGTTTGATTGTTTCTCTAAATTGGTAGTTCCTTGATTAGGATACTTACTACTTGTTTATCTAGTGTAAATCCCTGCTTATCTGGGGACTGGTGAAAGAGGTGTTCTGGTCTTTTTGAAGATAACTCCTTAATTTCCCTATACATGGACACACTTAATCATAGTTTCAATTGGAAAACTGAGTATACTAAACCAGGATAAATCCAAAAATACTAGAGACTTCTTGGAAGCTTGGCACTTAGACAACTCAGCCATCAACAGGCACATAGAGATAAACATTTACATCAGGGGTGAAATCCAGCAGGTTCTGACAGGTTCTGGAGAACCGGTAGCGGAAATTTTGAGCAGTTCAGAGAACCGGTAGCGGAAATTTTGAGTAGTTCAGAGAACTGGCAAATACCACCTTTGGCTGGCCCCAGAGTGGGGTGGGAATGGAGATTTTGCAATATCCTTCCCCCAGGAGTGGGGTGGGAATGGAGATTTTGCAGTATCCTTCCCCTGCCATGCCCACCAAGCAATGCCCTCAGAACTGGTAGTAAAAAAAATTGGATTTCACTATTGATTTACATGCCATTCAAAAGAGACAATTAAAAAAAGCTAAAAAGGAAACAAAAACACCATAACACTACAGAATCAAACAAACTTAACTGAAGATTCTTCTGTATTGATATGTCTAGAATAGGTCCAAAGGCAATTATCCTAGATGGTATCATTTTAGGTTAAACATGGAAAAATCAGATATTCTGTAATCTCCTATATGCTCTACGAGAGATTACACCCATGTCATAGAAAAACTAGATATCTTTCTTTGATATTCTAGATTTGAAGCTGCGTAGAACATTAGATATATTGGCATATTTTTAGCTTGTAATTAGCCATTTAATCACCTGCCTGGGGAGAACTAAATTGCCTTTAGTATTTTTTTTAATATATATAATTCAGAAGCAAACTTGAAACATTTCACCATTTTAAACTAGCAATGTTCTGCAAGAAAAATTCTTATTTAAGGACATATGAACAAATAAATTAGTAAAAACTATGGTAGATAGAAACTTGTATTGAGTTATTTGCAAGGATTCCTAACTTCTCTTTATAAATATCTGATTCAGCACTAAGAAAGATGATCAATGAACTCATAAACAGACGATAGATTTTGAAATTCAACTTCCAAGTTCACATGTTATCCATTTCACCAACATTTTCAAGGATGAACTGAAATTTGCATTCACGTAAATCACTAAAATTCTGGAACAATTACTCGGGCAAGCAATGTCCATTCCCAGAAAATCAAGTATTGGGAAGGACGCATTCAATGATGTTGGCATGCCTTCTTTCCTGCCTATCCCCATCCTACTCTCAGATCACCCCCATTTTATGTGATGCTTTGTGTTACTCAAAATACTTTCCTCCATGAAAAGTATTTATTTATACCAATATTTTCAAATTTGGCAATTTTAAGATGAGTTCCTTAGCCAACATGGGGAATTAAAGTCCATTCAGTTGCCAAGTTTGAAAAACACTGATTTATACTATGAACATTAAGACTGAAAGGATGAATTTCTCCTTTCCACAGAAAAAAAAAGAAGTAGAGGACTAAAATATGTTTCAGTGCCTGAAATTCTAAAATGATGAAACTTGAGATTTTGTATCTCCATCCAAAAATTCTGCCTACTTATCTCTTACAATATTTTTATAATCCAAACTTTTGTATTATGCAGTTTCTTTTCGGGATGTGTTTTTAAATTAGTAGTAACTAACTAATAAAACTAAATATGGGACTATTCATACAATTAACTATTGTGTGGATGGCTTCTTGAAATGCAAAAGCAGAGTGGTACCCTACTGTGACAGATGGAAGTCATTAATAGCTTGTCTGCCATTAAGATCTTACTTCTTATCCTGGATTTCATCCCCCCACCCCAAATGAGCTTTTCACGCAGAAAATGGGAGCTATTTTTCACAGTGCAGACACAAGGGGGATCTAAACTGAGATGGTGCATAGCAAAGTATTAAAGGATAGCTTGCCATTCCAATGAAATGTGTGCAAGTAAGTATATGTGCCTAAATCCTACTTTTGTACAGATATCTGTGCAATTCTAATTATATAGAGTATTTTCTTTATTCGTCTTTTCTAATCTGGTCCAAGGTAATACAAATTAGTATTATGCATCACTTTGGAATCAAAGAGAGAAAGATGCTCAGTGCAGTCATGTAGCACCTGGTTAATGTAGGTAATGTGCAACAAATTACAAATATTAAACAAATGTAGGAGGAAGAGAAGGAGAAGGAGAAGAGGAGGAGGAGGAGGAGGAGGAGGAGAAGGAGAAGGAGAAGGAGAAGGAGAAGGAGAAGGAGAAGGGGAAGGAGAAGGAGAAGGAGAAGGAGAAGGAGAAGGAGAAGGAGAAGGAGAAGGAGAAGGAGAAGGAGAAGGATTCTTTATTGGCCAAGTGTGATTGGACATGCAAGGAATTTGTCTCCAGTGCATAAACTCTCAGTGTACATACTGTGAATTCCACTATGTCATGAGAAATTTATTTGGTACCATTTCTGCTGGGCTGCATTGCTTCTCCTGGTGCCCAAGTCCTATATCTCATTCTAATGTGTAATTTGTTTTGTCTTTAACACTGTCTTGGGCTTGACATTATCTTTTATCACAAAATGCTGACAAAACTTGGGCTTGTTGGCTTCCCTTTTATCTCTTCACTGCTTGGCAGGCAGTTGGTCCAGAGAGATAAATGCTTTTTCGTTCAAGCTGTTAATTAGCCTGCATACATCACTGTCCTTAATGGTGTTGGCTGCTGCCTCCAACATGCTGGGGTCACCTTCTCTACAGAGGGCCAAGGCCTTTGCTGCAAACCTCAAAGGACTCATAGAAACAGGGGAAAGAGTGGGGTGGAGTTCTTAGTTTAGCTCCCAGCAAAAGAAATTAGTCAGTTAATCAGATTAACCTCCATTGCGGCTGATATTCATTTTAACAATTAAAATGTATCATCACCCAAACAATCCTTAACACATTTTTCATTCCTCTAGTGCTTCAGCAGAAGGCAAACAAAACTTTGTCTTGGTTTCTTCTCTTCATAGTCATTAGTTTATTTGTTCCAAAAATAAGACACTAAAGGAGAAATAAGTTGGTATAGAATTACTAGTTGAAGCACTGGAAAAGAAAATGCAAGACTGAACCATAAGACAAGGAACTGCAGTCAATGAATTCAGTTTAGCTTTCCTCTTAAGTTCCCAACTTGGCCCTGATTCAGAAGATCCTATTGATATTATATACTGTGTTTACCTTCTTCCCATTCAATAAAGTCACAAGCAAAGAAATCACCAGTCTATCCTACTAATTGTTAATTCCAATCACAGGTAGACAATCCCTAGGCATTCTTGTTTATTTCAAGGCTGGGAAAGAGAGGATCAAGCCTGAATTTATCTTCTTTCAAAGGTCACTTCCCCACTTCAAAGGCACTTTCCAGGTCAAAATTTTATACAGATTGTATAAAATAGTTCTTACAAAAGCCAGAGATAAGAATTTAATGAGCTTCAGGTTCAATGCATATGAAGTCAGCAGCAGCAACACCAAGGAGACGTTATCTGTCATAAATTATACCAAGCTATAGTTTCTTGATTAAGTCACAAATAACATTAAACCCCTAGTGATGGCTTTACCAGCTGCATTCTAACTGGAAACCAATGAAGGCTCATTATGTATAATATGTGCATTCCAGCAGTGTTATAATCAGTTGTTTCATTTAGTTCAGCATTTCAGACATACTACAAAGGAAACTTTATTTAATCATTCCTTAGATTGGTATGCTCCCCCACCCCAGAGGATCTCAATGGCTAATAGCCAGAAACTTCATTTTAAAAAGTCTTCAATAAAAATGAAACCCCCCCTCCTTGTTAGAAATCTCAACAGCATCATAAAGGATTAAAAATAGATATGCAAAGTCATGTGTATGCATTCTGACATTCAAAGCATTTCTTCCTTCCGATCTAAATGGAAAGGCCAGCTCTTAACTTCTCAGCTACAATTCAGGAAGGAATCTCCATATGGAGAGAATTTCATAAACTGGGGCAGTGACTGGAACTATGTCTTTCCTAGATGCCATCAGATGATAGATAGGCTGGATCTGAAGTTGATCTGATTTGACAGACAAATAAATATTGGATATGTATAACCAAGTTATCTAGTTATTCAGATAGCCTTATTGAAACTATTCATAATATGAGGATTGGGACATTTACTGGTACTTATTAATAAATATATTACTCGATTACTTATATTGAAGTTTACAAACACAAAACCTAACTAAGAATTAAGAGCTTGCTAGAATTTCAGGTATGGGGGAGAACTAAAAAAAAATCTGGAGACAGTGATAGCTACGGTAGCTATCAGCATATAAAACTGAGCTTTAAAGTTAATCTTAACAGAAAATAGAAAAATAATTATTTTGTTTTACTTTAAAAAAATTATTTGGTGTCGAGAATCACTTGGTGAGAGGGTGGCTATACAAAATGAACAAATTAAAACATTACTGGTCTTGCATCATTTAAAGCTTCATTTTATTATTTACTGATTATATTTGTATACTGCCTGACTCCCAACAACTCAGGGAGGTCAACAGGTAAAACATAGAAAACAAAAAGGCATAGTATAGAAACAGGGAACAAATCAGCACCAAAGCCTTCAAATTGCAAGCAATGCAATTGACTCAACAAGTAAAGCAATAAATCCAGAATGGCCAGTACCAACATTAATCACTCAGTCTGGAAGCTGCCAGACATCATTTAAAAAGCCAGTGGTCTCAAAACATATACTTTATCGATGAGCTATGGGCAGTTTTCAAAAGACACTATTAGAACCCATAATTTTATTTGGACCCTACAATGTCTCTGCTGCATAAGTAAGGTCAGAATACCATTAATGCAACTGTTTGTAAAACTAAAAACAGACCTTCCATTTTAAACCTGGGGATACCTTCTTGATTAATCAATTTGCATGTCAAACCTGGAGAACAAATGACATAAAATGGCATTTTTTCTGACTGTTCTACAACTATGGGATTTTCTTCCTATCCAGAAACTCATCAGAAATTTGAGTGTTTCAAGAAAAGGTTATAAATAGCTATTTAACAAACAAGGGCCTTGTCTCATGGCTTTGAACTGTTGACATACTGTATATTACAGACTGTAGTTACAATTCCAATTTCTATTTAAATATGTGCTATACATCAATTCAAGCTGTCATTCTTATTGAGCCCGAAGGAAAGAGCAGGCCAAAAATGGAATGAAGGAAAGAAGAATTAAAAACAATCACACAGATTCTAAATACTCTCCACCCTCCCAGCTGTATCTGCAGTTGATAAATTCTCTGGAGAACATCCAATCTACTTCCGCACAAGGGGCATTATCTTCTGTCCCACATCTTTTGTTACCCTGGACTAGTCCATCAGGAGGGTGAGATCTGTTGAATCAGTTTGTCCAGAAGCCTAACAGATCCTATTGCTTTACAAGAGAATGGTTGGGGAGTTTCCTGAGATTGTGGTGGGCTGTTAAATTGGGATTTTAATCAATAATTAGAATGAATGGAGGATGACAGCCCTTTGTTGGATTGCTCTTAAGTAGCATCTCTTTGTTTATCAATACTAAATGCCTCTTGGTTTACTGAGAAGTTCTAGGAAATGAAGCAACAGGAGAAACATCTATGACATTGTTGGTGAAAAACTGGGAGCCACTCTTATTAGAAATATACAAGATTTTGGATTAAGGACTATTTTATGGCAGTAAGAACAATAAAACATGATCCCCCCCCCCACTCTTAGCATATGTGCCACCCAAGTAATCATATTCAGGGTAAGCTGTCCTTTTTTAGAAAGGGAATTACTTGATGAACATCTTAAAGGAATGTTAGGTTTCTGATATTTAATCACTCAGATTATTATTTCTGACTAGGTGAATTCTACTGAAGTGGGTTGAGCTCTATTATCTGGGAGGAATTTGAGCCTACTAGTCTTGAGGAATTGCATAGGGTTTTCTGAGCTGTGAGTGAAAGTCATTCAAAATCAGCCATTAAAAGTAGGTAAGATCAAGAAATAGAAACAGCAAGGATTCCAATAATGCATTTTATTGCTATAGGGTAGAAGAATAGAATCCTGAAGCCTGTCAGAGTTTCTCTCTGCTCTTTCTCTTTCCAAACAAGATCAAGGCAGGAATATTTTGAGTTTCTTTCCACTTTTTAGCACTGAGTTATCTTTTTTTTTTCTGTCAGTGATTCATTGTTCCTTTTCTCTCTTTGAAAGCCAAATCCATGTCCCTTCCAACTAATCAAAGCCACCTGGGAAATTACACATGGTTAGGTCTAGGTGGCAATGAATTTATCTTTGAAAGAGGCAGTGATATGCCCCTTCCTTTTCACTGGACCCAATTATACTAGATAATTTTTCTCCAAACTTCCTTGGGGGAGGGAATCAAACAGAATGGGCTGAAGTTCCAGGGAACCTTGGGGTAAGGAGATTGTGGAATATTGTGGAGTAAGGCTTCAGACTGGAGTATAGCACTGAAATAATTTGGTGGATGATCTCTGCTGGGACTGGGGTGATGTAATTCTCCTGCTCATCCTTGATCTTGGCTCAGTGGCTTTTGATACCATTTATCATAGTAATACATGAACTAACTTTGGGAATAGGGGGCACTATTTTATAGTAGTTCTTGGTAATCTAACCAGTTGAAATCTTGATAAATTGATATTTTAATAAGATAGAAAAATGTGGATTAGACAGCATCACCACCAGATGGATTCGTAATGGGCTAATCAATCATACTCAACATTAGTCCTTAATGGAACTGCATCTACATGGAAGTATGCAGTGGGCTATTTCAAGGTTCTGTCTTAGGCCCAGTACTCTTCAATATCTTCATAAATGATTTAGATGAGGGGATAGAAGGGGAGGGAACTCATCAAATTTGCAAATAAGATGGCAGGAATAGCCAATACTCCAGAAAATAGGCTCAAGATACAGATGGATCTTGACAGACTTGAACACTGGGCTGTATCTAACAAAATGAAATTCAATGATAAGAAAAGTAAAGGTATACATTTAGGCAAGAAAAACCAAATGCACAGATACAGACTAGATGGTGTCTGGCTCAATAATAGTAACTATGAGAGGGATCTTGGGAGTCCAATGAACAATCACTTAAAGATGAGCCAGCAATGTATGGCAGCCATAAAAAAAAGCTAACACAGTCCTAGACTGCATTAACAGAGGAGATAGACTCAAGATCACATGAAGTGTCTGTAGTACTTTATAATGCCTTGGTAAGACCACACTTGAAATGTTGCATCCAGTTTTGCTCACCACAATATAAAAAAATATGTTGAGATTCTAGAAAGAGTACAGTGAAAAGCAATAGAGATAATTAGGAAACTGAAGGCTAAAACATATGACGAACTGTTGCAGGAATTGGGAATATCTAGTTCAATGAAAAGAAGAACTAAGGGTAACAAGATAACTGTTCCAATATTTGAGGGGCTGCCACAAAAAAAAGGGGGGGGGAGTGAACCTGTTCTCCAAAGCACCTGAAGGCAGGATAAGAAGCAATGGATGGAAACTAATCAAGGAGAGAACCAACCTAGAAATAAGGAGAAATTTCATGACAGAACAATTAATCAGTGTAATTGCTTGCCTTCAGCAGTTGTGGGTGCTCCATCACTGGAGGTTTTTAAGAAGAGATTGGACAATCATTTGTCTGAAATGGTATAGGGCAGTAGCCCTCAACCTTTTGGGCACCAGGGACCAGTTCTGTGGAGGGTGTTTTTTCCGTAGACCAGAGAGGGGGTGTGTGGTTCTGTGTGCTGCCTGCATCCCATGAATGGGGCTTCGCTTATTTGTATGGCCAAGTTTCTTGCATGTCATGGACTGGTGCTGGCTGAGCAGGCAGTTGGACTAGAACAGTGATGGCTAACCTTTTTGCCGTCATGTGCCAAAAGTGGGGGGAGCATGGAGGGGTTGCGCACTTGCATGCCCACACCCATAATTCAATGCACCTCACCCCCACACATGTGACCCCTCCGCACTCCCCCTGCTTTTGGCATGTGATGGCACAGTGGGCCCAGTAGGTCCGTTTTTCACCCTCCCCAGGCTCCAGAGGCTTTCTTGGAGCCTGGGGAGGACAAAAACGGCCTTCCCCACACCACTGGAGGCCGAAAACAGCCTATTTCCTAACTTCCGGTGGGCCCAGAAGGCCTGAAAATCAGCTGAGTGACACATGCATGCATGCTGAAGCTGAACTAGGGCAACACTCGTGTGCCCACTAATATGGCTCTGCATGCCACCTTTGGCACGCGTGCCATAGGTTTGCCATCACAGGACTAGAAGATCTCAAAGGTCCCTTCCAACTCTGTTATTCTGCTTTCTTTGGGGTAATTCCACTGTAGTTTCACTTTGGGATTAATTCCACCTTTCCTTGTAGAAAGGGGAATTTTAGGTTCATGGTTTGGATCTCTTAATCCTATTTAATCTATTTAACCTATTCTTATTTAACATCTACCAGAGATTATTGGGGGAGGTTAGCCAATGACATGGAGTCAGGTATTATCAATATGCTAATTTGTACATTTGTATATTTTGTACATCTTGATCCCTGGCCATCCAAGCAATGCTATCAATATTCTATTCCAGTACTTGGAGATTGTTAGGATATAGGAGGGGAGTTAACAAATTTAGGTTTAACCCTACCCAGGCCACTTTGATTTTCACTGAGCACAATCAGAAATGTTCTGTATTCTTGCCCAAACATACTTTCTTCTTTCTCCAATATGCACAGGATTCTTTGGGACATTTATTTAAAAAAGTATTATTTCTAACTTTAGAAAGCAAACAGAGTATAATTTTTGTAATATATAAACTATTTTGAGAATTCATTCATTTATTCATTCATTGATTCATTCATTCAATTTCTACAGCTGCTCACTTCAGTCAATGACTCTGAATGAGTCAATGAATTACCAAAGTGCTGAAAGATAATCTCTGAAGTGGCCATGATGTTTCAGGTTTCTCAAATAATATTCAATAATATTCAAATAATGAATAAATTATAATTTCTAATAATCAATAAATTATAATTGATCATGACTAGGAATAGCAAGTTAGAGAGTGCACAACAAATAAGTGAATAACCAATGAATTTGTTTTCCACTGATACTCACCCAATGTGGTTTGTTCTCAGGGATATCTCTAATTCCCGAAGAACCTGGGTAGATTCTTGAACTCGTCTCTTAAACTGAGTAAAGAAAGAGAATTCAAATTAATAGAAATTACAAACCTGGCATATATTTATCTACCTGTGACTTATACATTATATAATGATCCTGGGTTTGAAAAAGTATCTATACATCAATGGGAAATAACATAGACAGCACTAGGAATTTCAGACTGTGAGTATGCCTTGCAATCAATAGTGAATTACAAAACAGTTCTTTTGCTGGTTGCATTTTCATATTGATTGCAGGAAGACTATGGTTATGAGCAAAGAAAAATCATCCACCCAGAGAGCAAATGATAAAAGTACCCTGTTCAAATAAAGCCTATGACTCCAATTTTAAATAACTAAGACTATAGGAACTGTGAGTTTCTGGCAGGTAGATCCAAGCATACAAGTCATTCAAAACTGATAAAATTTTATTACAAAAATGTGGATCTTTATGAGTCAAGCTTTTTAATAGAAAATGCTGATGTGTGACATCAGTTAAGAGAGTGATTTCAATCTATCTCCTCAACCTAAGGCTGTCTGGGCATTTCCTGTTTTACTCATAGCACAATGATTCCTGCAAATTATACTTCCATGTTTCTGGCCAGACCCTGAAAGAAATATTGTGCATGCCATTGCCAGGCTATCTTTTGTGTTAGATGCACAGTGTTGCAACAGACAATTTAGAAAATGTAAATGTGCCCCCTCCCATCCCACACCCCTATCAGGCCTGTAGCATCACTTGCTCTGTGCAAAGAATCCTGTGACTTCATTTCTTTTTCAGTAATGTTCATTGTATTTTATCTACAATTGCTTTCATTGTTCGTAAGCTAATGAAGGATTGTTACTCTGAAGTACAAATAGCTGCAGTAAATAAATAATAAATAAATTTGTAACTGCGTGCAGAATAGCAATTTCTACTCGTTCAGGAAATCAAAAGGCTACTTTAAAAAAAATCAGTGGTGTTTGCCTGGTGAAGATTTTTGTTTGGTTGTTTTTTGCTCTGTTTTTCTTAAAAGCAAAATCAATCTTAGGGAAGAAAACTATGATAACCAGCTGCTAATGGTTTGTCAGAAAAAGGACATCTTTCTTACTTTTACTGTATGTAAAACTAGACAGCCCTTGTCTCATCAGGTCATCTTTTCAGAGATGTTTCCTTACTAGATTCCTCAACTGTGACAGAATGTCTAATTACTGCTATTACTGGAAAAAGTTGGGATACATTCAGAGATGTATCTGCCTGGAAAATAGCCCATGTTGAATTGTATAGCACAGTCAAACATCAGCATAGGAAATGTTTTATGATATTTTGCTATATGCCACAAAATATTTTATGATTATTTTTATGTCATAAAATGTTTTATACAGTTTGCCACATTTGAAATCTACAGGAGTCATCGGTCCAAGATTTTGAACACATTCTGTAATTTAGTACACTTGACGTATATTGGTTTCAAAATTATTGCCCTACGATGGCAGCATTTTGCCTAGTTAAAGGTTATGGGAATGAGTATTTTAGACATACACAGATTTCCAGCTGAGAATAGAAAGAACACAGAAGTAATTATGAGGAGGAGAGAATATGAGCCACAAGTTACCTTTCCACTGAATCCACCTGTTTCTAGATAGCTCTTCAGTTTCTGGATATAGGCAGATGGTGGGTTTTTGACCTGGAATCGTTCCTACAGATAGGCACAGATCGGGTGGAAGAAAAGAAACAACACAATTTTTTTCATTAAATCCATGAGGAATAGAGAGGGTTCTGAAAATGCAAACATGTTATGAGGCCTGGCAAGTTAGATATAACTTTTTATCTCTTTTTGTAGAAGATGCTGAGGATACCGTTGTTAAACATAACCCAAATTTCAAATATTGCAGGTGCTTCAGAGCCCAAGCACTAGCAGTCTTTAGCTGCCATATGTAAATGTTTATGAATCATGCTAAACTGCAAAAGGATGAACAGTAACACGAAGAGAAAAAAGATATATCAATATTCAAGGCCGTTATGATATACTCAGCCTGTTAAAAGTTTAGGAAATTCCCAATTTTACAGCCCAGCCATTATAGGAGTCCTCAATTTATGAAAACTGAGCCCAAAATTTCCATTGCTAAGCAACACAGTTATTAAGTTTTCTCATATTTTACTACCTTTCTTGCCACAATTGTTAAATGAATCACTGCTGTTGTTAAGTTAGTAACACAATTATTAAGTAACTCTGGCTTCCCCATTGAATTTGCTTGTCACATGACTCCAGGGCACTGCAGTCATCATAAATACGAGTCAGTTGCCAAGCATCTGAATTTTGATTAGGTGACCATAAAGATGCTGCAATGGTTATAAATCTGAAAAATGGTTACAAGTCACCTTTTTCAGTGCTGTTGAGACTTTGAACCAGTGGATCTGTAAAAAGAGGTTGCAGATAATCCTTTCCATAGACACTGTTTAAATGTAGAACTCAGATCATTTAGTCCCGTGTAAATCATCCCTGCTTCTTTTTCCCATAATAACCGCATTGCATCACCCTATGCCACAATATGACACAATGTTTCACAAGAGTGATTGTGTGCTGCCTCCTGTTTTTACTTTCTGAAGCACAAGTGCTGAAACATTTGCTTCAAAAGATTCTGCAATAATTAAAGAATACATTGTTAACTTTGAACCAGTTTAAAATTTGGATGTGTGATTGAATGAAAGTGTCTAAAAGAAATAGAATAAGGCAGGAGTGTGCTCAGACTATGGTAAAAGCTTCTACTTTACTGTAGCAGTCACCATTTTAGGGGTTTTTTTACCACTCCCTGTAGACATCCCTGGAGCAGTTAAAAAAAAATGAGAGAATTGACAAGGTGATGTGTACGTGTACATATATGTAAAAAAAAAAAACACGATTCTTTTGCAGATGGCTACAGGCTATTGCTTTCTTGGATGATGTGTTTAGCAAAGAATTTTTAATTCTACATATATCTGATAGTTTTGCTAGAAAGTTTGTCTAAGTCTAAAACATTGGCCTGCAAAAAATCTGAATGATCAAAAGCATTCATCTTGTCTTTTGTAGCCTGGGACCTGAGATCTGAGAGATACAAAAAATTCAAAAATTCAGCTGCTTCCATCTGTAAAAGTGGGGGTGCTGCTTTCAGCCTGCCTTTTGGATCCATAAAAGAACACTTTCCCTTACAAGCAGATGACCCCCGAGATGGCAATGGCAGGACAGAAAATAATCTTATGATTGTGGTGGATACAGGCAGTCCTCAACTTACAATAATTTGTTTAGCGACTGTTGAAAGTTACAGCAGCACTGAGAAAAGTGACTTATGACCATTTTTCACACTTACGAACATTGCTACATCCCCATGTGATCAAAATTCAGAGGCTTGACAACGTCCATGTATTCGTGGTAGTTGCAGTGTCCCCTGGTCATGTGAACCTTTTGCAACCTTCGGTGGCCAGAAAGTTTGTAAAATTGGGCAAAACGTAACAACCATCTTGCTTAGCAATGGGAATTTTGGGCTCAATTGTGGTCATAAGTTGAGGGTGATCTATAATTAGAAGCTGTTCATACATCTTCAACATGTTTTATATAACTGTTATCTACCCCTTGATGTAAATGCTTTGATTCATGGCAGGGCTGCTGCCTCTTTGTATATTTGTTCCATTTTTCTGTGAGCTACACTCTATATCCATTGCCATTTTTCATTAAGAATTTCATTTACAACACAGCATAATTAACAAGGTTGCTTGGTGGAGGTATGCATAGCACATTGTCATGTTCAATCATAAGTTGTGCCCATGGACCATAGCACACCAGGCTCCTCTATTCTCCACTGTTTGCCCCAATTCATGTTCATTTCATCAATGCATACCTGATCCTAAGCTTAATTTGATTCAGAACGCAGGGGTTACTTATTTAATGGTTTAATTGATCTGTAAACTCACCCCTTGGTAATCCAGTTAGGAGTCAATATGTTTTCACTCAGCAACAAGTGAGCGAGCTAAATGTTCTGTGCGAAGACAGTTATACAGGCGCCATTTATGTCTTCCCAATCAAAGATCAACAGGAACATCTATACTACCCACACTGCTACTTCCTATATGATTCATGCTAAATGAAGGCCAAGCTTTTTTTGGTCCATCACTCACTCAGCTGTATTTGTTGTGAGCGAAAGCAGACAAGAATAAGTTCCACTTCACAAGGATCCTGTGACCTGATATCACTCAGAACAGCGAGTGAGATATTTTCTTGATTCGTAACTGCCCACCCAATGAACACCTTAAGATTACTCTCTGAAATAAAGGACATTAGGAAATCACCCTGTGTCAGAGCTGTTTTAGCAGATCTGTGAAGGGCTGGATCACAGAGAGATATTCGCATAGCCCAGAATGAGTCATTCTTCTCTTTTTCTATTCAGCATCATTCGCAAGCCTGTGCCTTTATTAAACTGAGGAATATATAGTTTCACAGCATGAATAGGTGCCATTTCCCCCATGTGTCTCTGCCAACAGCTTGTTTTCACAAGGGACCCTTAAGTAACCACCTTCCTTGTTTAACTCAGGATGGAGAAAGATTGTTTCTCCACCACTACTAAACTCATGAAGGCAACTCAAAAGAAGGAACAGCTGTTTGTTATGACACAGCCCACTTTCATATGTACCCATTTAGCTTTGGCAGGATTTTGAAATGATTCAGCCAAGATGATAGCAGATTTATTTATTTATTTATTTGGCTAGATTGATATCACGGTGTGGCTTCTTTAGTTTTGGCTTAGCAGAAAGTGTGAACCTCACAAACAATGGTTTACATAAAAAAACAGTTTAACATTAAATATGAGTCCAGTGAAAAACGCTTCCTTTGGTGCCACTTTGGTTTATCTGGGTAGGTACAAACAGACCTGAAAGCAAGAGTTATCCCTTCCCTCCACACACACACACAGTGGCCCAGTTTTTCCCACCATGTAATAAACCTGGTTTAAGGCTCTGAAAACAGATGTACTTCCTTTTAACCTTCCTTTTAAATGCAATGCAGGGAGATTTGACTGAGAGGCTGCAATCTGCCTAGCAGATCTCCTGAATTTACACTTTTGGCCTTATTCAAATAGCTAATGAAAGCATGGATTCAGGGATAAAATCATGCCTATTGCTTTTATCCAAAATAAATTTCTGTGAACACCTGAAGGACAAAGTTGTATCCATAGAAAATTAGATGCTTGTGAAGAGCAAGATAGTATACATGGGGACTGCAACCAGAACCTCATAAATTGGTCTTTTGATATACCGTATATTACATTTCTCAAAACCTAAGCTACTTGTATTAGGGCATCAACTTTGAACTTCTGGATGATGTCTGTGATCCTGTGACAGACCTACTTTCTAGGTCTGTCTTTTCTTTTCCTATTTTCTCTTCCTATTTTCTATCTCCTACTTCTCTTCCTATTTTCTTTTCCACTAACAATTTCCTGTGGGAAAGTGAAGATAGAAATAGCCTTGTTTATCCAGACTTCTCAAGGAGAAACCACACTAGACTTCTAATTATACTGAACTGCCACAGGTGCCCTATCAAGGATCCCTGACATTTATCATGCTAGGTCAGAGTTAAAGGAAGCATAACTATAATACTATCTACAAACACAAAATGCTTGTGGAATATCTTTCAGTGCTTATAATCTCTCTGCCCAAACCTATTTTTGTAGACTCTTTATTTAAAAAAATAAATTAATAGGAAGGTATCAAGTTGCAAGCCAAACCTACAGACTTGCATATGACCCTTTGATTGGAAACACATCTTTACCTATTAAAAAAACAACACCCCACAAAGGTAAAGGGGCTAGAGAGTGCCTAAAGGCTACTGCAAGAAACAAATTCACCACTTTTCTTTACAATAAATAGGCATTTTGCTATTGGTCTTTGCTGGCTGGGGAATTCTGGGAGTTGAAGTCCTCTAGGCTTATCATGGATTGCTTGCTTGTCATGGTCACCAGCCACAGAAACTACAACACCCAGAATTCTCAGATGTATGAGGAGCTTTGAAGATTAAACCATATTGGAAGCTGTTTTAAACTATGATTCATATAGCTACTTTAAATAAAGCAGTCTAGTCTCTTACCTGGTCACATATTAATTCCCATTTCTTTTCATTATCATACTGTCCCAGAAGCTTCATTTTGTCTGGTGGCAGATTCATAGAATTCTATAAAAAAAAAAGAGGGGGGGGGAGAGAAAGTATTGTTTATACAGAATAATTGCATAACAAGAATCGTGATACATTCAATCATGTAATGTTTTTTCATGCAGGTCATCCTCCTCTTACAACTGCAATTGAGGCCAAAATTTATGTTGCTAAGGGAAAGGGCGTTGTCTTACCTGAACGCCCGTTCTGAGGGCCGAGGGGCCAGTGGTCATGAGAGGGTTAACTGCTGTATCTGGGCAGATCGAGTCAGACAGTTAGGAAAACTCCGCCCCCTCTTGCTGTCTCCCAGCTTTCGGACGAGAGATGAGAAGTCTGACGATGCACCCAAGGACCTGGAAACAAAGTAGAGAAAGAAAAGTGGCCAGGCCACACGTACCCACGGAAGAAAGGGAGGGAATGACCACTGGCCCCTCGGCCCTCAGAACGGGCGTTCAGGTAAGACAACGCCCTTTCTAAGGGAGCGAGGGGCCAGTGGTCATGAGAGGGACGTGCCAAAGCCCTCAATCTACAGGGAGGGACCCGCTGGGGACGTGATATCCTGGCCCGCACAGACGTGTTGGAGTACCCGACGGCCAAAAGCCGCCTCCGCAGATGCAAAGCGGTCAACCTTGTAGTGACGGATAAAGGGCGTCGGTGACGCCCAAGTGGCCGCCCTACAAACCTCCAGTAGAGATGCTTGAGTAGCCCAAGCCACAGATGTGGCTGCGGCCCGAGTGGAATGGGCGGTGATGCGCCTAGGTATAGGAAGGGATTGCGACTCGTAGGCCGAAGCGATGGTCGCTCGCAACCAGCGACCAATTGTGGAAGAGGAGACCTTGGATCCCAGGGAGGAGGGCTGGAAGGAAAGGAAGAGAGCCTCCGACCTACGGAATGGAGCTGTACGCCGCAGATAAATGCGTAGGGCGCGGCGAACATCTAGGGTGTGCCATACCCGCTCCCTGGGGTGGGCAGGGTTGGGACAAAAGTCGGGCAAGACTACTTCCTGGGACCGGTGGAACGTGGAGTTCACCTTGGGGATAAAGGTGGGGTCCAGGCGCAAAACCACTCTATCTGTGTGGAATACGCAAAGGTCAGCTCTCGTGGATAGAGCCGCCAGCTCCGAAATTCGCCTGGCGGAGGTGATAGCTATGAGGAAGGCCACCTTGTAGGAGAGGAAGCGAAGGCCCACCGTACGTACAGGTTCGAAGGGAGCTCTTGTGAGGGCGTCTAACACCTTCGGGAGATCCCAAGTGGGGTAGCGGTGAATAGGCGCTGGGCGGAGATTAGAGGCCCCCTTCAGGAACTGCCGGATAAGAGGCCGGTGGGCTAGTGAATGGCGAGCCCCCCAACAAAGAATAGAGGACAGAGCAGCCACTTGCCTGCGTAAAGTGTTGGGGGCGAGCCCGGAGTCCAACCCCTTCTGCAGAAAAATCAGTACCTGTTTGGTCGATGCTGACCTTGGATCCAGCCCCAGCGATGCGGTCCACCGCGCGAAGGAGCGCCAAGTAGCCCCGTAGATACGGATCGTGGCCGGGCGACGAGCCGCCAAGATGGTGTTGACCACGGGCCCGGGCAGGAGACATTCTGTCAGGAGCTGCCGCTCAACCGCCAAGCGGTCAGTTGGAGCCATGCAGCGTCCGGATGATGGAGAGAGCCCTGGTGTAGAATGCCTTCGGCGAGTGGAATGCGCCAAGGAGGTTGAATCGAAAGTGCCTGAAGGTCGGCAAACCAGGGCCGACGTGGCCAGTGAGGCGCAACCAGTATCAGCTCCGCTCGTTCCTCCAGGAGTTTCCGGACGACCCTGGATAGGAGGGGAAGGGGGGGGAAGGCATAGAGAAGGCCCCGTGGCCACGGGCAGTGCAGGGCATCGGTCGCTTCCGCTAGCGGATCTGGAAACCGGGAGATGAACCGAGCCGTCTGTCGATTGGTCCGAGTTGCAAACAGGTCCACTGATGGTGAGCCGAAGTGGTGAGCTATCCGGCGGAAGATCGCTGGGTCGAGTTGCCACTCGGCGTGGTCCAGGGGAGAGCGGCTGAGCCAATCGGCCTGGGAGTTGGCGAGGCCCGAGATGTGGGATGCCCGCAGGGATTTCAGGTTGGCTTCCGCCCAGGTTCCTAGACTGTTGGACTCCGCCATGAGGCGGTGAGAACGGGTCCCTCCGAGTCGATTTACGTGGGCCTTAGCGGCTACGTTGTCCGTGCGGACAAGTACGTGGCGGTCCTTGACTTCGGGTTCGAAGATTCGAAGCGCCAGGTGAATGGCTCGAAGCTCCAACCAGTTTATGTTCTGGGAGCGATCCAGGGGGGACCAAAGGCCCTGGGCCATGCGCCCGTGTATGTGCGCCCCCCAGCCCTGAAGACTGGCATCTGTGGTTAGAATGACCTGGTTGGGCTCCCCGAATTCCCTCCCCTTGTAGAGGGACCGGGAGGACCACCATCGGAGGGACTTGAGGACAGGTGAGTTAAGGTGAACAATTTGGTTGGAGGCCGAAATCCGGGATCGCTGATACGGGAGGAGAAACCACTGCAGGGGCCTGCAGTGGAGACGGGCCCATGGTACGATGCCAATGCAAGATACCATCTTACCGAGGAGGTGGGAAAGAGTCGCCAGGGAGACCGGAGTCCCCTGAGAGACGGACCTGACCAGAGACCGCAGGCTGGTCAGGCGCTCCTCGGAAAGGTAGACCTTACACTCAACCGTATCGATGACAGTCCCGAGGTGTTGGATGCGGGTCGTGGGTACCAGATGGCTCTTTTCCGTATTAATCGAGAAACCGTGAGCCGTCAGGACCTGGAGGGTGGAGTCCAGGTCCTGAAGCGCCCGGGCCTCCGAGCACGACTGAATAAGGAGGTCGTCGAGATAGCATTGTATGCGAACCGGAAGTGCTCGGAGGTGAGCCGCAAGGGCGGCCATTAATTTTGTAAACACTCGGGGAGCCGAGGAAAGGCCAAATGGAAGGGCGCGATACTGGTAGTGGCGGCCCGCATAACAAAACCGGAGAAATTTAGAATAGGCCGGATGAATGGGGACGTGCAAATAAGCCTCCGTCAAATCAATGGACGAGAGGAAGTCCCCTAATCTGATGCCCTCCAGGATGGATTGGAGGGACTGCATCTTGAACCGCCGGTAAACGATCCAGCGGTTCAAAGACTTGAGGTCAAGAATGGCTCTCCAGCCTCCCGAGGATTTCTGAACGACGAACAGGTGGGAGTAAAAACCTTGTCCGTGCTGCTCCTGTGGAACAGGCTCAATGGCCCGGATGTCTAAAAGGTGTTTGATGGCCTCGTTCAGCAGGAGCCGTTTCTGCCGATCCCGAGCAATGGGGCATCGGAGGAACCTGTCGGGAGGGGTGGAGAGCAATTCCAGGGAGAGGCCCCACCTGACCGTTTCCCTGACCCAAGCGTCTGTTGAGGTGGCTTCCCACTGGCTGGCGAAGAGCGCCAGGCGGCCCCCAATGGGAAACCCAGACGTGCAGTTATCGGGACCTGCGGGAAGGACGCCCGCGGCCCCCATGGAAGGGGCGTTTGAAGTGGCCCCTTTGGGATTGGAATGTCTGGCGATCTGGGGGTCGGGAACGAGGGGGGAAACCCCTAGGTGACCGGGAGCCCCCGAGAGAGGAGTCAAAGGAGCGAAAGGAACGAAACTGTCCAGAGGGAAACGCTGGTCAGACCTCCTGGAAACATTGGGAAGGATACGTCTTTTATCCTTAGTCTCTATGAGTAGAGGTTCCAAGGGCGCCCCAAACAGGGAAGGACCTTCAAAGGAGGACGTGGTCAGGCGCCACTTAGATTTGGCATCCGCCTGCCAATTGCGGAGCCACAATAATCGGCGAGAAGTGACCGAGGAGCCAATAGCCTTGGCCGCGAAGCGGGAAGAATTAAGTGTTGCATCCGCAGAGAACTCCAGGGTAGCCAAGATCTTATTGAGGTCCTGGTGGGACCTGGTGTCAGAGACTGGGAGCCTCGCCTGCAACTGACGGAGCCACAGTATTGCAGCCCGATTAAAAAAATGAGGATGCCATGGCTGATTTAACGGCCCAGGCAGAGGCCTGATGTGATTTAACCAAGGACTGTTCGAGCCTCTTGTCCTCCGGGCGGAGGTTCTCTTCCGGGGGGCAAGCCAGATTGGAATGGGCCGATAGAGCCGCCACCGGAGGATCCACGCTAGGGATCTGAAGTAGGGAGGCCAGTTCAGGGGCCAGATTGTATAAGCGTCTGTCCAGCTGGTTGGGGTTAGGCCCCGAGGCTGGAGAGGACCATTGCTTCTTTAAAACCTCTCTAAATAACTTGGGCCCTGGTATTTCCTCTGTCTCAACCACCGGCTCCTCGAAAAGGGGAACTGAAGGGCCTGGTCCCTCCCCCGGAGAAGCTGAGGTTGGTGGGGCCCCCAACCCCGTGGTTAACTTTGCTTTATGTAGAAGGGACCGGAACAACTGTGGCTTAAAGAGGCCCACGAATGACGGTTGATCCGGTGTGAGATCATCGTCGTCAGACAGGTCTCCCTCACGGGCTTCTTCCTCCGCTAAGGAATGGTTGCCCGTGGAATGGACAGAAGGCGCAGCGGCAGTTGAAAAATGGCCTTCATCGAGACCAGAACCTTCCCTTTCCATGTGGGAGCCGGCAGAGCCTGAGACCCAAGAGGAGGTCCTGCGCTGTAATTCGGCCTGAACCCCTTTCTGGATAGCCTCCTGGATAAATGCCACCATGTGAGGGGGGATAGTGGGGGTGGATGAAGCCTCCTCCCCCTGGGACACTGTGGGTGCCGGTTCTGGAGCCCTTGGTGGAGAAGCCTCAGACTGATGCCCAAACAGAGCTTCTCGAACCTCCCCTTGGGGGGGAAGGACATGAGCCCCACCATCGGGGGACAAGGGGGGGACCTCAGAAGATGGTTCCAACGGCTCTGCTGGTGGGATAGAGGTTGGAGGCGCAGAGGGCGCAAGGCCCAGGTCAGGAGGTCCCGGAGCAGGGGAAGAGGAAAACTCCCTGATGGAAGCCTCCCTTAGGGCCTTCTGTATAGATCTCTCTATGGCCTGGTGGAGTCGTAGCTCCTCCTTGGCGCGAGCCGCGGCTGCCTTGTCCTCCTTAGAGGAGGCCTTCTTAGGTTTTTTGGCTCGTTCAGGGGAGGCTGGGTGGGAATCAGCCGAGGTGTGGCGTTTTGAGGTCTTAGAAGGGCGGGTCGCCATGCCACAGATCGCTGGGATTCTTTACCTGCAATCGGAGCGTTGATGGAGCCTCCACGTGCCGGTCGCGGCTGTAGCTGATAAGGAGCTTCAGCTGCACTGAATGAGCGTTTGGGGAATCCCCAGGAACGCGTGGCTTGTTGGCCAGGAGCCGCGCGATTAAAATGGCGGCTAGCGCAAGGCTGCAGCGGCGGCTAATGGCGGCTGATAGTGGCGGCAGCTGCTGGTTAGCTCAGTCGCCCAAATCCATTCAGGGGAATCCCCCCTGTCGCCCTATGGTGAAATCGGGCGAGGCGGCAGGGCGCTCGTCGCAATTGTAGGCGACGGCGCCAGGCGCTGACAGGAGAACAGAGCGCCGAGCGAGGTGCCTTCAGCAAGCCGGAATCCCCGACTTGCTGGTTGCCGCCCGAGGAAGCCGCCTGTCAAACGGAGCCCGTCAGGGGAATCCCCCTCGAAGAATTGGCTCCAACAGCGGGCTTGGGCGTGAGCCCGTCGCGCTGCAGAGGGGAGAGGCTGAAGAGAGGAAGCCTCAATCCCCTTGGACCTGAAGGTCCCCAGCGGTTTCGGACCGAAGCCCTTCACGCTGGTGCACCTCGCTCACAAAGGCTGGAATAATATTCCTCCAATTTTTTTAAAAAAAAGTTTTTTCCTTTTTGAATCAATCCAATTAGTAAGTTAAGGCCAAGCCAGAGAAACACAGGGTGCGTGCGATCTGAACAGATCGAGTCAGAAAGCTGGGAGACAGCAAGAGGGGGCGGAGTTTTCCTAACTGTCTGACTCGATCTGCCCAGATACAGCAGTTAACCCTCTCATGACCACTGGCCCCTCGCTCCCTTAGAAACATTCGTTAAGTGAGTTTTGCTCCATCTTACAAGCTTTTTTGCCACAGTTATTAAGTGAATCACTACAGTTGTTAAGTTGGAGTTACTCTGGTTTCCCCATTAACTTTATTTGTTGGAAGGTTGCAAAAGGCAGTCACATCATCCTGGGATATTGTAACTGTCATAAATACAAGCCAGGTGCTAAGCATCTGGATTTTGATCATATGACCATGGGGACCTTGCAATGGTCGTAAGTGTAAAAAATGGTCATAAGTCACTTTTTTCAGTGCCACTGTAACTTCGAACGGTCACTAAATGAATGGTTGTAAGTTGAGGACTACCTGTAATACCAGAGGGAAAAGCCAAGGCAACAAGAGAACAATTTGAGGGTACACAGAGGAGGCTTCAGCTGTGCAATCACAACTTTCATCTTGACTTTTTTTGCCCCCCCCCCCGATGTCTCTGATTTGAGTTGTACAAGGGACTTATTTGACCCATTTGTAATGAGTTGCTCCCACAATCACTGTTTTTCTTCAGTGCTCCCACAACTTTTCATCAAAGTTTTCTATGAAACTATACTTAATTCATTTTCTTTATTTTTACCAGACAATCTTAATGCAGATACAGATATATTCCATGTTAGGAGGTCTTCTGCAGAGATTCTTTGTTCTGTGTCGGCAGCATCTGATACTGGGGGGGGGGGGTTTGGGGTTGGGGTTGGGGGAATTCCCCTCCTTATAGTTATTTCCTCTAAGGATTTTTTTTTGTACTTTTGAAAGTGTTAGAATTGGTATTTTCCTCTTCTATATGGATGATGCCATTTTGGACTTATTATAAGAGGCTCATATCTAAACATCAACTATAGGGAGGGAAGAATCAGTTCTGTATAGAGCCAGCAACATATAGCAAGCGGTTAGTTGGGGAGAAAGGATTAATGTAAATTCAAAGGGTGGGGAATAATTTCCAGAGATCATCTTAAGAGCAATTTTTAAAAAACTGGCTCCTCTAAATTGTATGATTTGAGTGTACATTTTTCCATTTTTATGTGAGCTTCCCAGAATCTATAACTGGGACTGCAGTTATATGCTGTGAAATAAATACTATTTAACAAAGGTTCTAAGTTGTTGCACATTAATTGTCCCTTTGAATTGCAACTAATACCTTGTTTCCCCGAAAATCAAAATTTTTTTTGAACCCTGAAATAAGTGCTCAGCCTTATTGCCATGCACTCAAAAGCCTGATTGGGCTTATTATCAGGGGATGTCTTATTCTGAGGGAAACAGGGTATAAAAAATGGTTTCCTACATTCAGTTGGAGGTACATTTACAAGATGGTTAGAAACATCCCCAGTATAATTACATCAGTTCTCAACGAATAAAGTTCAGGAGCTTCTCCCACTTCCCCTAAGTGGAATTTCTACTTTCCACTTAGGGTAGGAGAATATCTGCACTGCAGTACGGAAATTCCATTGAATGGAAATTAAACTTTCCATGGGATGACCTGCTAAATCAAGTCTACTAATAGTCACATGCTACTCAAAAGTCCTGGTTCATTGTACAAAAGCCTGGCTACCCAAATAATGCTCATATTCATGGACTGCTATGTTCCTCTTTTGCTTCAACATAAAGAACAACAACAAAAAAAGAAGTCTTTGGTTCCTTGTGATTATGCTTGAATGAAATCAGCATGTATTTAGAGGAGATTATCTCAGTGGCAGGAAGTTGCAAGCTGGCTGTGTGTTTGGTTCTTGCAACCATTCTTTCTCAACCCAACCTGTTCTCATTTCCCTTACAACTAGCTGATTGAAACATTCCACGTAGGATGGAAAAATAGGACCATTGGTCAAAACTAATTGGTGATGTGCCGGTTTTCTTAACTACAGAAAACACTAATAAAAGCTAATATTTGTAGCTCAGGATTGAAATTAGGGGTTCTTGATGCTCTCTGAGTTTGTGTTAGCAACTGATTATGTTACCTAGTTAGGTTAATGAAACATCTGTAAGAAAGTAATCAGGCTCAGAGAGCACAGAAGACCGCTTCCCCCCTCTTGAAACACTAAATTAAATAAAACTTTCCTGGATGAATGAGTGACAACATCCATGTGAATAAAATTTTCTTGGCTTCCAATACAGATTTACCAAATCATCTACTTTGAGTTGTTATAATCTCAAATTATAATTAATTAAACTCCTAGTTCCGTGATGGCGAACCTATGGCACGGGTGCCACAGGTGCCACGTGGAGCCATATCGGTGGGTACGCGAGCTCAGCTCTGGCACGCATGTGTGCCCCGGCCAGTTGATTTTCGGGCCCATGAGAAGTCAGGAAACACGCTGTTTCCGGCCTCCGGAGGGCCTCTAGGAAGGGTAGGGAAAGCTGTTTTTGCCCTCCCCAGGCTCCTAGAAAGGATCTGGAGCCTGGGGAGAGCGAAAAAATGGGCCTACCAGGCCCACTGTGCCATCACGTGCCAAAAGCAGGGGGAGCATGAGGGGGGGCAGGGCGCATAGAATTATGGATGTGGGCACACATGCGTGTGTTCCCCCCCGCTGCCCAATCCCTCCCCCCCGCTTTTGGCACGCGATGGCAAAAAGGTTAGCCATCACTGTCCTAGTTTAACCCTTTATCTTAGTCCATTTGTTTGATTTGAGTTTGCCTGAATATTGTCTGCAAGTAAAATGAATTATCAAGAGAAAAAATGCTAAAGGATATCCGAATTTCTTCAAGCAGCTAGTGAGGTTCAAAAATAAATCCCTTTATCTAGGTCTGCCAATTTTAATTTGCCTAAATGAATATATGCTTCACTTAATGGTGATTTGCTTAACAATGGCAAAAAAAGGTCATAAAATCAGGCACGACTCACTTAACTACCTCACTTAGTAATAGAATTTCTGATTCCAACAGTGGTTGTAAGTTGAGGATATATATCATATATCATCTAATGAATATGAAAAAAATAATGTGAGATCAATAGTAGTATAGAAAATGAAATTAGGCTTATTTGGTCAGAAGTTTCCTAGACAGCTTAAAGTTTTGCTGTTCCTGTCCAAAAAGGGTAAATATCTGTATATTATCTCATCTCTTATTAGTACTTTCTTGGCAGAGATGCATATGCCGGGGGGGGGGGGATATTTTATCCTTCATTCATCTAGAGGACCAGCCGATCATAAACATTTAAACCTTTATGCAACTGTGACATCAATAAGTGGCATAAAATATGTACGTCATCAAAAATCCTCAACAGTTGATTCCAAGAGATCTTCTCCTCCTCTTCCTTTCCCACTATAAGCTCTGTCCAATGATCAACTGTTTTTCTCCCTTTTCCATTCTCTCCCCAAGCATTAATGCCCCCAACATTATCATTTCTTGGAAATGGTAATCCAAATTGGGGAAAGGCATTGCTACCAATGGCCAATTCAGATGATTCACCCAGAAAGGTATTGTGATTGTTGGGATGGAATGCTGATGAGGTCTCCAAAAGCAGCATTCCATCTCCCTTGGCAAAAGTTATCCCGTTGAAGGACCAAAGTTCAGTTTGACCTGAAAACCAACCTAAAACCAGCAGAAATGAATATATATATATATATATATATATATATAAATAAAATAAACTTTCTTTAAAATGCTTAAAAATCAGTCAATATTCACTTGAGCATCTTGCCCAGATCTCCTCTTTACAGCAACATTTTTCAATCTCAGAAGCTTTAAGACATGTGAACTTCACCTAGGAGAACTACAGATTTTCCTCAATTTATGACCATAATGGAGCCCAAAATTTCCATTGCTAAGCAAGACCATTGTTAAGTGATGTGTGCTCCATTTTATGACCATTTTGCCACAGTTATTAAGTGAATCACTGTAGGTATTATTGAATCATTTCATTGTTAAGTGAATCTGGCTTCCTCCATTGACTTTGCTTGCCAGAAGCTAGCTGGGAAGGTTACAATTGGTGATCACATGATCCAGGGACAGTGAAATTTTTTTTGATCACATGACCATGGAGATGATCATAAGTGTGAAAAACAGTCATAAGTAATTTTTTTCAGTGCCACTGCAACTTCGAACGGCCCTTAAACGAATGGTTGTAAGTTGAGGACCATCTCTACTGCTTTACAAAATGCTCTGTGTTGGACTCATTGTAAATCTAGATCTAATCCAATGAATGAAGAGCTGGACTCACATGTTGTGCTAGGCCACAATATGGTTGGGTTGGTTTCGTTTTGGCTTAGTGCAGTGTAAGATTCAAGCTCCATAGTTTAAAAATCATGATTTATGTTTAGGGTGGGAAGGAAGATCCTAGTCCTAATCTCATGAGCAACTCAAAAACTGAAGTACAGGAACAATTGGTACATTTTAGCAGTGTAAATTCAGAGGGGGGGGGGGTTAAAATCATAACGAAACATTCCAAATTAATGCATTCAGAAAGAAATCAAGATGGGAAATAAGCCCTAAATTATTGGGGAATGCTCCATAGAGGTCTCATAGATGAGTCTAGTACTCTTCTTTCTAACTTTCAAAATCTCTTGGATATTAGGAATATGTGATTTTGAGACTCTACGGGAATTTCCATCTTAGTTGCTATTTATAGAAGCTGCACTGAAAAAAACTGCTGGCATTCAAATTACCAGGCAATCAAAAAAACCTGTCATAATATAGAAATCAATAGGTCACCTCTATCTGATATGAAAAGGAAGAATTCCAGCTCTTTTCAGAGGAAACTCATAGCAAGAAAACATATAATGCATCATCACTGTGTTGATGTTCATAGATCTCGTATAGCATTTTCTTATCTTCCAGCTGACTTGCAGTTCAGCTCTATGTTGAATGTCTGCTTCCATGGCATCATTGCGTGATTGCGGTGATACAAGGTTTGCTGATGTAGGAGGCATGGAGGTTCAAATCTGTCTTGGGCTGCAATCCTAATCTAGTGACAGAATATCAGAATTGAGGGGAGCAAGCTATCTTTGGGAAAGTCACTTTCATGTTTGAAGAATATAGAGTCCTAACCAGACCCTCTTTAAATGACCTTACAGAATGAACAGAACAATTTTGAATAAGATTATCTCTAATTCATCTTAGTACTGTGCCATGCATAAATTTGTAGGTCATAATCAGAACTCTGGATTGAAGCAGAATCTCCTAGCATCCAGTGGAGTGACTTCAGAATAAGTGCTACATTACGGACCAGTTATAGCTTCCAAAAATAGCTTAGTGCGCTGCAGTGGTGAAGACATATAATAAGGATGTGGATCACCGTAACTTATATGTGGTGTTGGTTACTGCAAACTATGTAGGTAACTAAGCATCACAAACATAGCAACTTCTGCTTGGGAGCTAGTTTGTAGATCTGTTTATTATTTTGCTGTACTGCATCTTTTAAGACATGTCCATCAAACGAAACCTCATTCAAAATTTACACAAGTGGTATGAAATAAGAGGACCTACCACAAATGGCTTTTGTAACTGGGTCAATTGATAAACCAAAAAGCAGGTCAGCCTAACTCACCTGCGAATGTATCCCATAGCAATCAGACTTAAAGTTGTCAATTTTGATGTGAGCTGATGAAATATTATAAAAATATCACAATTGCCAGGAGTAAACTCCTGCCAAAATTTGTGTTCTTCAGAAGTTAAAAAAGACTTTTTCCAGATGATCGAAAAGCTTTGTAGAATTGGGTGACAATATTATTAGTTGGTGCTTGACTTTGCTTACAACAATTCTTCCTTGTTTTTCTGATATTTTCTGCTGTGTGCCCTAGGCAACAAAACCCACACCTTTTAGCCTTATTATTATTATTATTTATTTATTTATTATTCTTATTTATATGCCACCCTTCTCCGGAGACTCAGGGCGGCTTACAATGTGTTAAGCAATAGCCTTCATACTTTTGTATATTTTATACAAAGTCAGCTTATTGCCCCCACAAACCGGGTCCTCATTTTACCCACCTTAGAAAGGATGGAAGGCTGGTGAGATTCGAACTTACAATAATTGCAGGCAGCTGGATGTTAAATGCTGCCTTGTAGGAGGCATTAGCCTCCTACGCCACTCAGGCTCCTTCATTGCCTCATTTGAGTGATAATTACTAAAAAGAAATGTGAATCATTTTTCAATTTAGTTTTTAAAAGCGCTAATGGTTGATAGAATGTCCAGTTTAGGAATGATTAGGATTTTTGTGAAATGGTAAAACTTTCTTCTAGAGGAAGCTATTAAGCAAATAATGGTTTCTTAAGATAATGAATGGCACAGATATTTATCATTGACTTTTGTTTAAATGAAATAGTCTACTTATGGGCCACATCCAATTCCAGGAGATCCTCAAATATATCACTATTCTCTGAACACTTCAGTTTTCTTATTTGAGATTTGTTGGTCCATTCTTTCTTAGTAAGATATTTTGACTGAATTTCCATTCACAAAGCTGTTAACTGTGACCTAAACATAAGCTGATGTATCATCTTTATTTTTTAATCACTGTACCTGGTCTGGAATCTTAAAGCCAGCTATTTTCACTGGAAGAAATATATCAGTGATATTGTATGGCTGGAGAATACTAGTGAGGCAAATACCCTTGGATTAAGTGCTGCCTCTAGAGAATTAAAGTCCCTGCATCTTAAAGTTACCAAGATTGAGAAACACTGATACAGACATATGTAGGCCTCCCAAGTACTGCCATACTTACCAATATTAGATTGTCTTCTACATCTGTTAAAAAGTAGGATCTCCTGACTCCTTGTCATGTTCACATAATTTAATGGATAGCAATGTGAAACTAGTTCACCATTGGTTTTTCTTGGGAATACTTCCAGTTTACCATATAGCCCTGGAATATCTGGTGTTATTCCTTCCTCTCCCAAATACTAATCAACTCCAATCCTGATTATTCTTGAATCAGCCAAAGCCAGCTAACCATTGATCATATGCAAACAAATGCAAATCCTAAAAGAAGCTTATTGTAAAGTACTGGTAGCCCTCAATTTACAGCAGTTTGTTGAGTGATCATTCAAAGTTACAACAGCATTGAAAAAAGTGATTTTCAGTGACCGTTTTTCATATTTGCGACCGTTGCAGCATCTCTATGGTCAAATAATCAAAATTCAGGTGCTTGGCAACTGGTTCATATTTATGACGGTTGCAGTGTCCCAGAGATCATGTGATCACCTTCTGTGAACTTTTGACAAGCAAATTCAATGGAGGAAGCCAGATTACATGTTACTAACTTCACAGCTGTAACAATTCACTTAACAACTGTGGCAAGAAAGGCCGTAAAATGGGGCAAAACTCACTTAATAAATGACTCACTTAGCAACATAAATTTGGGGCTCAGTTGTGGTCATAAGTTAAGGACTATTTGTATGGTACTAGGCTACATATGGTGAACCCACTATCAGGGGAGGCTCTCCTGATAGTGGATTCTTAATTTTCCCATTGGAAAATGAAGAGCAGATAGGAAAGGTTCCTTGAAAGTAAGATACCCATTTCCTGAGCCTCCAACAAATCTACCGCAGGATATTGTTTATGAAATTACTTAACTATTAAGATAGGTACCTGGCTATTTTTCAAAACGCTCTTTTAAAGCATCATGGAACAGAACACTCTTGCTAAAAGAAGGAACATAACCTCCTAAATTTCAAATTAGCCGCACCAAACCACTGCAGTTAGCCAGTCTTACTCCCTCTGCCATTGATTTCTTTGAAGATCTGTTCGCTTTGACTTTTAATGCTTGAAAATAAATCCTGTCCCCACAATCACTGATGCATGATTTGCTTTCATTATTCTTGTCAGCACTTCTCAGGATCGGAACATTAAGAAATAAAAACAATATCATCCTTCTAGGGCGATGCCATTGACCTCTTCTCTACACTATACTCCAAGGGCAGAGACCGAATCCAATGTTTCCAAAAATAAGAAAAGGGATGTGGCGTGAACATTAGGAAAGACTTCTTGATGACATGAGATTAAAACAAACTGCTATTTTATTTTTAGAGATTCTTAAACAGCCTGGGTCCCTGAGTGTGCTAAGGGCCCCATTTCCTGGCTATGACATCCATAGTAACACTCTTACCTGGTGCCCATCTATATTTATTTTGTATTGTTTTAATCATTTAATAGGTTTTATGATGTAAGGCATGCAAAGTCACTTGTTGAGATTTTGAACACAACTCCAGGTATCAGAGCTCCTCTCTAGAACCATGCTAATACAAGTAATTCTTGACGTACAACCACAATTGAGCCCAAAATTGCCATTGCTAAAAGAGAGTTATCTATTGAGTTTGGCCTCTTTTTATGACCTTTCCTGCCATAGTTGTTAAATGAATGACTGCAATTGTTAAATTAGTAACACGTTTGTTAAGTAAATCTGACTCCCCCTTTGACTTTGCTTGTCAGAAAGTCACAAAAAGTGATCACAAGACCTTGGGACACTGCGGCCGTCATAAATATGAGTTGGTTGGCAAGTGTCTGAATTTTGTTCATGTGACTGTGGGGAATGCTTTAAATGCACGTAAGTGAGAAACATAGTTATGTCACTTTTTTTCATTGTAACTTCAAATGGTCACTGAATTGTTGCAAGTCAAGGACTACCTATATATTTCTTGTGATGGGTGTTAAAATGTGTGCTGCATGATGATCTTGAAAGATCAATTTTCTGTCAATCAGAACTGCAATAAATTGAAATAACTTCGGGAACAGAGAAACATTTTTGTATTGTTTTGACTCCCACAATTTGATTTCAAAGCACCCTGCCCATTATTGCTTCAAATATTTGTGGGCCTATTTCTATCTCTCCATTAAGAATCTCTTTAGTATCCCACTGCCTTCTCCCTGCAAAGGTACTTATTTGAAGCCATTTGCCAACTTGAAATCATCAGTTAAGTGTTTTTACAATGAGCTTAATGGATCCAACCTCTTCCCACTTGTCCTTCAGGTTTTTTTTATATCAAACTTGTTTACCTACTTTTTAAACTACTGTATATTTATAAATCATGGTGAGGGGGAGAAATGCGAGATTCCCACTACCATTGAGTGGTTTGAAGTCTGGCTTGCATTTTCTTTAGGTTAAAAATTCCCTTAGAGAATAATTCATTTTAGCTTCTTGTTTATTTACATCAACATTCCCCATCCTGGAATTCTCATCTATTAAATACATTAGCTAGGAATTTGAAGAGTTGCAACTTCAACATTATTGAAGGAGCCAGTCTTGGGCTGAAGGCTTGCATCTTTTAAGACCCAACACTTAAGGGAAATGAATCAAAAGATGAATCTAGGCAAAAGAGATGGACACAAGTTCCCCAGAATCTCTGAAAAAGCTCAGCCATATCATATGTTTTAGATATGAGAAATTTATTAACGTATTAGTTAATGTTTTGGTTTATGTGTGTATGTATTTGTGTCTGCCTCTTCAAGTTGACTCCTGGTGACTGCCAGGACAAGTCCATGCAGTTTTCTTGGCAAGATTTTGTAAGTGGTTTGCCATTGCTTCCTTCCTAGGGCTGATAAAGAATGACTGGCCCAAAGTCACCCATCTGGTCTTGTGCCTAAGTTGTCCCTATGGGTTTTACCCTGTTAGCTGTGATCGACTTTAAGGGAACTGCTCATCTCTGTTTCTTCAACCAAAGAGCCAGCGTTGTCAAGACGTTTCCATGGTCACGTGGCTGGCATGATATTATAGCGCAACAGAGAGCATACAGTGAAACATGGAAAGCTGTTGTGCCCAAAACAGGACTAGAATTCATGGCTTCCCTGTTTCTAGCTTGTTGACTTAACCACTGCACCAAACTGGCTCTCTATCAAGTAATTTTTCTGATCCCACCTATTTCCTTATCCTGACCATGCTCAACTTTTAAAGTATGGACTCTGATAAAGCTTTGAAAAGCTGCTGATGACCTCTACCCTTCAAAATATTGAACTATTATACAGTAACATATTAATTAACTAATGTTTACATAGCCAAAACTAATTCATGGCCTCTAAAATTTGCATGGATCTACCAACAGCCAGTAAAAACCTACTCAATTCTACTTGTTTTATAGATTTGGCTTGCCCAAAGTCATGCAGAATCTTAAATGAAATTCTGAATGACAGTTTCTGGGCTAACATCCCAGTTTCCAGCCACCTAGGATTATTGATGGACTCAGCCATCTAGATTCTGCAGTGACAGCACCATTCTTAAATTAACTATTCAGAAGGAGAAAAAAAGAACAGTTTTCACTATTTTCTCTTGGTTTTCAGCTTCTTTCTTATAAAAGTAAAAGATTAGTCTCTTACAGACCTGCCTGTATTTGCTATCACAACAAATCACAATCACTTTTCTACACCAAGCCTGGGCACCTGACTACATCTGGCAAGATCCATGATGGTGAACCTATGCCACGTGTGCCGGAAGTGGCATGCAGAGCCATCTATCTGGGCACGGCCGTGGCCTGTTGCTCTTCTGGGTTCTGGCACCTGCCTGTGTGCCGGCCAGCTGGTTTTCGCGCATGAGTACCGGAAACCAGAAGTACAGCTTCCATGCACGCGCATGTGTGCCGGTTATCTTCCCTTCCGGTTTGCAGTGCTTCGACACCACTCGGTGCCGAAAAGGTTCACCAGCATTGGGCTAGATCATGTACTAAAGAACTTTAGTGGAATCTTACCATAATGATACAAGTTAGAAAGTCCTCAAGGGATCATTTCTCCAATGGATTCTAGGAATTGGATTTCCCAGAGAGTACCCTTATGACCGAATATAAAAAGGATCAGAAATTCTGTACAAAGTTTAGCAATCTTTGCGATATGTGATGAATTTTATCTTATGTGCAGGAAAGTTGCCTGAGACACGGAAAAGTACATATATAACATAAATACTCAAAGAAAGACAGGATTTGACTTTCACAAGGAATTATAGACCAATATCCCTACTTATTATAAACTTTCACAATTATCACAGCTAATAGAGTGAAAATAATGTTACAACTTATTCATGAAGATCGAGCTGAGTTTTTATCGAAAAGACAATTAAATGTTACAACAGTCTTGGACGTTTAATATTTTGAACAGCACAATGAAAAATAACTTGAATTGTGTGTTTTGTGTTAGGCAGGAAAGTTTTCACAATTTGAACTGGACTTTTTATTTAAAATTTTGAACTTTGGGGAGAATTTTATAAAATTGACAAAGTTTATTCACAAAGGCACATATAATAGAGATTCATCTAAACTCTGCAATACAAAAAGGAACAAGGCAGGGTTTTCCATTGTCTCCTATTTTGTTTATTCCAGCTTTAGAAATATTAAGCAGAGACATAAGGTGAGAGAAGATTAAGGATATAATTTTGTAAAAAAAAAAACACCTTATAAATTAAGAGCCTTTGTAGATGATTCTGGTTCTTATCTTAGAGGACCCTTTAAATGAAATTGAAACTATAATGGGAAAATTTGATGGATTTGCAGGTTTTAAGATCAATAAATAGAAGACAAAGATGTTAACAGAAAATATGAACACCCTGATCAAATAGAATTGATGAATAATATGGGTTTTAAGGTTGAGAAGATTAAATGTTTGAGTATTAATATGATAAATATGATCTGCACGTTGTTTCAAAATAATTATGTTAAGACTTGGATTGTAATAAACAAATATATAATAAGATGGATGAAACCACCATCCATGAATTTCTTGCTTAAAATGTTTTTTTTTTAAATTTTAGACAATACCAGTTTTGACATCTGATGTACAATTTAAATAATGCCCCAAAAGACATAACTAAATTTATAATTGCATTGCATTGTATAGCAGAAGGAAAACATAATTTAAATAAAAGATATTGCAAGAGGCAGAGGAAAAAGGAGAATTGGGCTTACCCGATTGGGAAATTATATTTTGCAGCCTACTGTTTGGTCTGGATGAAACAATGGATGTTGCTAAGAAACAGGAAGCTTTCGGAGTTAGAAGGGCATGATTTGAGATTTGGGTGATACAAATATCTATGGTATAATAAAGCTGGGGTTAATGTAGATTTAAAAATTGTTTTGTTTGATGTGCCATAACAGATATCAATCTAGGCTATGCCTCAAAATACCTTTGTGACTCTCAGCACAGAAAGTATTTTACAGAAATGATTACTAAACACAAATAGTTGATTTACTCTGATATATTAGAATTTTGTCAGGAAGAATGTAGAATAAAAAACCAGAGAATAACTAGTGGTAGAAATCTATGTCAATGGTATCTGTATGTACAATTGTCCCAAAGATATTTTTTGTTTTTTTTAAAGACAACTGGACTTTGTTTCCCTTGAAGACATTTTGCTTCTCATCCAAGAAGTGAAACATCTTCAAGGAAAAAGGAAGTCCACTTGCCTTTAAAAAAAAGAGATATAAAAGCACCTTTGGAACAGCCATGATCTAGATGACTGAGAATCTCCATAGACATGTATGTGTAATTGTTAGAAAGATTTAAAGTGCTTAAAACAGTGCATGGTTTTGAATAACGTAAGACTGAATTCGAAATGGAACTGGGTACCAGTGATGATTATATTATTACTAAATGTATACACTTTTATTGAAATACGAAACAAAAGAACAAGTGAAAGAATGTAGGATAAAATGGTCTTTAAAATGTCATAGTGTACCTATGGATCAATAGGAGAATATGTGGTGAAAGGTCTGAAATTTATGCTATGTTATAGTCTTAAAAGAGAATTTTTATAAAATGAAACATCATTGACACATCACTGAAAAAACTTAACTGGAATGTATAAAGGTTCTTCAAACATATGCTGGAAATGTAACCAACAAGGAGGGACATTTTATCATGCTTGGTAGACATGTAAAACACCAGAAAATTTTAGACTCAATTACATATAATAAACACAGAAGATTTTAAAAGGTCATATACAACTGAAACTATTGACTTTTGAGATTTGATGTAAAGCCGCTGGGGAAAAAAACTATGGAACTTTATGCAGCAAATGGTTATATGCCCAAAGGCGGAAAGATTTGATTTTACCCTAAATCTTTGATCTATGGCCCAGGAAATTGCAGAGTTTAGACGATCTTTGGCATTATCTCTTGTTTTTATTTCTCAAACTCAGGGAGATATGAAACTCATATGTTGATGTTTGGAACACTTTCTTGTAACTGATGAGGACAAACAAATTGTAATTGTAATATAATCTATGTAAGACAGAGTTGCTGCAAATAAAGAAATCTAGCACTGTGGAGGAAGATTTACAATTGGCTTCAGATAATTTCCATTCTCACTGATTCTCAGTGCAATTTCTGAGTGAACTCTAAAATGTCTATTAATCTCTGATGCCTTGAATGATATGGGACCAAATTACTTGTACTCAATCCAAGTCAGTCCATTCTGTTCTAAGATCTGTGGTGGAAGCTCCTGTTTACTGTTCAGTACTAAGACTGGTCCATGGATAGTAAGTGTCCCATGAGTTCATTACCATGCAAGATTCAGCAATCTTCAGACTTGAGGAATTAGAAATTATTTTTCTATAGTCTTTTCTTATGGGATTGCATTGACTTTCAGTTCTCAATGTTCTTAAGGGATACGTTAGTTTTATTATTCCTGGCTTAGTACAAAACAATGATATGCAAGATAAAAAGGAAATAACAGCTGTGGAAAACTGGAAGAGGGGAAGCAGAGCAAGAAAGCACATATTGTTAAGCACTGAGATAGCAATATGCTCAGAAGAGGAGAAATGTTATAGAAATCGTAATGTTTTTTGTAATGTTTTAAGTTTATATGCTAAAACAAGATTTAAGAAAATAATTACAAGTTGATATTAGAGATGTGATGTGAACAATGCAAGAGAAGTAGAATGAATGTTAGTCTATTCTCAATCCTGCACTTCTGGAAGACTTCTTTGTATTCATTTAACCCTGTCAGGGGTTCCGCGTTGTTGTATGCTGGTAGGACTAAGAGAGTAGATTCCCTTGCTAATATAGTTAGATTTTTCTTTTTCCTACATTATTTCACAGAAATGTTTTCATCTCTTTTCATATTCAACATACATCTGTTCACTATAGCTGAAAAGAAAATACAAATGCTAAAGCATAGTAGCAAACAGAGGTTCTTCATCACTTTTTTTTTTTTTTTAGAAAAAGGCCCTCTCACTCCAAACCCTTTTGGAGGGTTTTGGCAAAATTTTGGCACAGTGATACTAACACTAGCCCTAATACTGATAATTTAGTATTAGACTAGAATGGAAGAGCCAGTTTCTAGTCACAATACTATTGATTCACAATAGTTAAGGCTCCTGACTAGAAACCAGGAGTCAGTGATTTCTAGTCCCACCTTAAGGCATGAAAGCCAGCTGGGTAACTTTGAGCCAGTCACTCTCTCTCAGTCCTAATCCACGTCACGGGTTCATTGTTGTGAGAAAAATATGAGAAGGAAAGAGTATGGGAGTAGGTTTGCACCCTTGAGTTATTCATAAAAATAATAAAGGCAGGATAGAAATATTATTTAAAATTATTATTTATTACACCTGTACTGTATATTATTTATTATACCTTAACCTATTGTCTCTGACAAGCTCAAGGCAATCAAAGAAATATCAATAAAATCAATAAAAAGTAAAGATAAGTAAGAATAAGTAAGTACAAGGAAGTGAGGGATCTCACTCTCCTTCACCAAAGGCCCAGATGAAATACATTGTCTGCAGTTTTGAGGCACTCAATTCCTTACTTCTCAGTTTCTGCCTTTTGTACTCAGATTACAGTTGATGGATAGACCAAAAGACTACCTGTTAAGCAGGACAGCCCTGCTGGGAACTTCATACAAAAAAAGTGGCTGGATCTTGAGGCCTTCTATAGGAGGCACTTCCTTTCTGCACTACACTGAAATGAAAGTACAATTTTGGGTGTGTGCATATATTGTATGTAGCACTTGGGCACTGTGAGAAGACATCAACAGGAAGTGGGTACTGTTTTGAAAGAAAAATGTGGCTTCCTAGCCTGCGGCCCCCAAATTGTAAAATTAAAATTAAAAATTTGCCTCTGGGCTTATTATTTCTACTTCACAAATAAGACAAATTATTGTTAATAAACTGGTTTCCTAGGAATGTTTTTATCCATATGGAACTCAGCATACAAATTACAAACAGGTTTAACTGACAACAACAACAACAACGTCATTGGGGCACTTGGTATCATGTCCAAGAATTTCACAAAACACATCAAGAAATTGCAGCTTCCTGCAATAACACCAGCGGAACTGCAAAAAACTGTGCTACTGGATCATCATATATTTTAAGAAGATACTTGGTTGATACCTAGGACACTGGCAGCAATCCGTATCAGCCATTAGCACCAGTCAGTGGTGTTTATGACACATTTTTAAATGTTCAGTTGACTTGAGTTTTATGTTTAATGAATAAAGTAAATAATAATAATAATAACAACAACAACAACTTTTCAAAAAACTACTTTACTTGGAACTGCCTATATACCGTATTTATCGGCGTATAACACGCACTTTTCCCCCCTGAAAATAGGGGGCAAATGATGTGTGCGTGTTATACGCCGATATAATGTTAAGAAGGGGGGGAGTGCAAACAGCAGCTACCTCGAGCAAGCCACAGGGCTCCGAGTTGTTGGAGAAGCGGGAGCAATAGCAGCCTGGACTGCGCTTTCAGCGGGCAAACAAAGCTGCCTCTGCCACGAGGAACTTTGGAGAGAGAGGGAGGGACTGGCTGTGGCCGTTCTCGCCAGCTAAGAGACAGGCTGCTCCCACAGCTGCCCCCGCCCCCGCCCTCTCTCTCCAAAGTTCCTCACGGCAGAGGCAGCGTTGCTTGCCTGCTGAAAGCGCAGCTGCCGCTTCTCCAACCACTCGGAGCCCTGCATAATAGCGCTGCGGCTTGCTCGTGGTAACTGTCATTTAGATTCCCCCCCCTTCCTCCTCCTTGAGTTCGAGCCTCGCGGCGTGGCCGAGGCGGGGTGGGATAATAGCTGCACGGATCCTCCGGTGCTATGTGTGTCCCGTGCGCTGCAATGATGAAGCGCTTTGCCAAGGAAAGCAAAGTCTCAGGCTGCTCCTGGAGCAGCCAGGAGAAGGAGAAGCTGCCAGCGGGGAG